>JAODTR010004233.1:0-12206 GCA_025399935.1 Amblyopsis rosae | reverse complement strand
ATAAAAAATATAACTAAGATATATAACTTATATAACCTATGTAAAGCTAAGATATATATATATATATATATATATATATAGGTTATATTATCTTAGTTTTATATATATAGGTTATATATCTTAGTTACTGTATATCAAGCCTTAATGGGGCCCTAAGCAGAATTTCATTTGTAGGGCCCCCCACCGCCAGCAATATTCACTCTTATCGATGCTTGATCATTCGCACACCAGCTGTAAATCTGTCACACCCATTATTAATGTCAGGGTTCCCACTCTAAGTCAAATGTATAATTACCTGACTTTTCTTCAACTTCAGTTTGATGTCTGTGTAAAAGGGATAGGCAGAATGACAATGATAAAAAACTAAATGTGATCATATTTGACATAGATACTACACAAGTAAAATATCGGTTAAATTAGGTTTTGTAAAGATGGGAAATATTCCTTAAATGGGTGTCTGGGGTCCCCCACACAATTTGTGCCTTTTTTTACTTATTTTATGTAAAGGAAAACGTTACATCTAGGAATCAGGTGAAAAAATATAATGCAGTAAGGCTATCAGGAATTCTGTATTGCTTTTAAATTCTCTTGTAGATAAACTTTTTTCATGTACTATTATTATCCCTGCTGAGGTCAAAACTACAGACATGCTCTACTCTTCTGTCGTCTTCTGTGTCTTTTGTTAGGGGAAGTAACCTTACTCAAGCACTTAAATTGCCTAATATTGCTTGACTTGACCCAAAACATTATAATATTCCTTGACTCCATGCCTGGAATAGACTTTAAACAAAAATTCCATGATAATTCCAGAATGTCCATGACTAGTGGGAACATGTAATATACTTATTTATAGCTAGATGTTGTGCTTACATCATGCCAATGTCACATTATGGTTATGGTTATGGGTTTTCATCCAAAAAGGTATCAAACTCACAACAGTAATCTGGTGTTCATTTACACTATAGCTAATTTGTGGTGGTAACAGCACAAAGTGTTATAGCCTACTGAACATAGTGTACTTAAAAATAATATAGACCAGTAGACAAATACTGTAATTTGTCATGCAACCATACCTTTATCTTGCTAGTTATTTGATATAATTTTCTTTTTACATTTATCTGCCTCAAAGTTCGTTTTTGTGGCATTGCTTTTGGGATGAATGTTAGTGATAAGCTACCAGCTCTAACAGAGGCAGCAGGAATGTATTAAACAACAATGCTACAATGCTAAACAGGCCAATAACATAGCTTAATAGACCTACTGCATTTTTTTAATGATTACCAACCATTGACATAATTCATCCATCTATTCATTGTCCGACTTATTCATTAGGGTCACGGTCACTGATAGAATGAAACAAATAAAACATTTTAAAGAATTTGGTGCCCATGGGGCCTTAAGCAGTAGCTTAGTTTGCTTATGCGTTGGGCCGGCCCTACTGTATATATATATAGGTTATGGCTATATATATCTTAGTTATATATCTTAGTTATATATATATATATATATATATATATATATATATATATATATATGTGTGTGTTATATATTTTACAACAACTGTGAATCTTGATGATCCTAGCTCTATGTTGAAGTTATTGTTGTGGTCAGTGCTAGATTGTGTGTGTGTGTGTGTGTGTGTGTGTGTGGTCTACTCTAGGGCATTGCCAGTATGCCCTGGCGCAACACTGCAGGCTTGGCACAGTAGAAGCATTCTGCTACACTGAGCTTCCATAAGGACATCTTGAGTGGCGGGTGGGAGGGGCTTACAGAGATAGTGATCTTCAAGAGGCTGCTTGAAAGCTATCAATGGACATTTGCCATTTTGTCTTGGGAGGGGGTATAGGGGCAAGAGGAGGTCAGGGGTAATTCAGATGAGTTTCACAGGATAGGGTGGGGACATGGGGGGTGTCAAGAGAGAATAAGGAGAGCAGGATTAGGAGAGACATGGAAACTGAAGCCACATTGTGACTGCAGGGCACTGCCAACAGTTGGCCCTGACCCAGTATTCTGTGCCTGGGTACACCATGTTCACTGTGCACATTCCCTTTGACCTTAGACACGCCTAGCGCTCTGCCTGGGGATCTGACACAGTGCCGCCGTTTTAAATATGTGAACATGCCTGGAGAAGAATGAATGTCATGCTGAGAACATCAATATGTGGAGCAGACCCACATGACAGCTTTTGAACTTAAAGTAGTCCTGCAGAAACACATGGAGGTCAGACACGCACGCACGCACTGTCTCTCTCTGGCTGCCATAAACACATGCACACATCTGTTAATTCTGGATGACTCACTGTTCTCTGAGCTAACGGTCGAAGAAAGTGAAGACAGAGGTGCGTGTGTGTGTGTACGCGTGTGTGCGTGTGCGTGTGTGTGTGTGCGTGGTTCATACAGGGTTCAGGGTATAAATATAATGTAACAAATACAAATATTGGCTAACGTATGGCTTGCATTAGTAGCATACCTTGCTAGTATGACTAGGTTTCAGGTATTTAACTGAACTATTGTTCTTAAAAGGACTGGCTGCCACCTAACGCATATGGTTTGGTATATTGGCTGTGGTTGGTGTCAGGGCTGCCGGCCATTCTCCCTGCAGAGAAAGTAATGTTTCCACAACCTGATCACAATGTATTTCTTAAGTTGGCCACAATGTGCAGTGTCCCAAGAGTTCATATGTATAGCACATGCTTTCAGGCCTGATTGGATGCAATAAGGAGCATTACCTTGACTGTTCTGTAGTACTTCTAAAATGAATTACACCAGCACTGGGGGATCAGCCTGGGTGTGCTGTTCATGCCAGAGTGACCAACACAACCACATTGGCTGACTTGTGACAAATGCTGTTTGAAGAATGGGATGCCATCCCACAGCAGTGTGACCAGGCTGGTGACCAGCAAGAGGAGGACATGCATGCTGTTGTGGCTGTGTATGGTTCTTCCACACGCTCCTGACGCTCCTGTTTGTTAAATGAATAAATTGTTTAATTGCCTATATGTCTTGTTTCTTCAGACAAACAAGAGTCAACAGCAAAGAAAATATGTTTGGCATTGTCAGAGAAGATTTTGTTATGGGTGCAACCCACATACTCAGATCTGCTGCTCATCCCACACATTACTTACAAATGTGGCACCATTTACAGTAAAAAGGGAAATAATAGGCTTTCCATTTGTATAAAATAAAGGATTTATTGCCAAGAAGCATTATTGCAACAAATAAATAATTTGCCAAACACAAATGTTATTTTTTTTGTGTTGATTATATCAAATTGGTATTGGTGAACCCAGCAAAACTCTGGATGTCTATCGCTAAGCATCTTATGTTGTTAGGGAAGATCTGGCCCAGGTAAGCAAGAGTCAAGAGTCAAGAGTAACTTTATTGTTCCACAAGTGGAGCATTTTGCTTGGGCATCACCCCTGCTACTGCCGTACAAAGGAGACATACACTTTGCATGTACATATGTCATACACAATGTTAGTATAATAATTAATATAAAACATACAATATACTTATATACATCAATGCACCATTCTTCAATAACATTTTAAAAATAAAAATAAAACAAGTATCTACATTTAATGAAGCTTTCCTTACCAGTATTTAAGATTTTTAATCGACATTGGGATACATTTATTTTTATATCTATTTAACCTTCCAGACGGCAGTAACTGAAACTCAGCAGATAAGACGTGTTGTTCCATTACTATCCTCCTGGCTTGCCTCAATATAGCATTTATATATTTATTTATTTATATATATAGTGGACTGCAGGGATCAGTCCACGCCACACCAAGCAGAAGGGTGTGAGGGCAGCATGACACCCTGTGATCCATTCTTAACAGTACAACATACGTCATTCTTCACTACGTACAGTAACCACTCGGCTTATCAGCATATAATGAAAAGACACAATCTGTTCGTACGATGTCTCCCTGCTCCAACACACCTTATTCACACGAATGGGTCGTTATCAGGCCTCTGCAGAGATTGACATTTATTTGAGTTAGGTGTGTTGGAGCAGGGACGTCTAGAACATTCAAGACAGTGGGTCCCCTGGAGCAGGATTGAGAACCACAGGACTGCAGTAGATCCAAGATTCTAAAAATGTTCAAATCATTTTGTGACCTGCTGTGAAACCATCCCATAAATTACCTTTGTGTGAGGCTCATGCCCCAGCCCCTGCCTACACACGCTCACTTTGAAACCTACTGGAGAATACCCCAATGTGCCTTATTCCACTGTGTTGTACAGAGACCTGAAGACACTCTGTGTTTCAGCTGTGTATTTTGAGTGTATTCATTGTGGCTGCTCTCCAAGTCGGTAATTAGATGGTTATTTTTTTAGAAGCAGCATCATGCTTCAGCCATTTAATGTGTACAAAAATAAATGTATTCTGCTGCCACTGATTTCTCGCACTGTAGATGCAGGGAATATATTGTATGTGTGTGTGTGTGTATTTTGTGTTAATCCAGCAAATGTCTACCTTTCAACAACATATTATCTAGACTTTTGCTGTGGCCTGCAAATTGTTATTGTCCGCTATCAGTAATCCATTTTATTACTGAAAGTACATAACTGTAAGTATGCAGGGTTAACGTGAGACGCCAGATGGCTTGTTTCTCAAACTGAAGTTTCTTGTGAGATATATAATCCTAAACAGGGTTATAGTATTATACATTTATAATAACAATAATAATAATAATAATAATAATAATAATAATAATAATAAAGAAAAATAAGAGCCTATGGAAAATATCTTTCACTTTTCCATTTCTTTCTCTCTTCTATTTCTGCTGTTCCCTCTAAGTGTCATTTAACTCCTCCTCCTTGACATCTAGTAGCATCACTTATCACCATGGGAAAAACAGTGCTGACATCATTATGCAGCCCTTCAAAGATGTCTTTTTATAGACGCACGCAGACAGAGCAGGACGCCCAGCCAGCGCATCTGCTCAGGCACCACACTGTGTCAATGTGCACGTTAGTGAGCATGTGTGCACGTTAGTGTGTTTACATCTTGGGCACTTAGCCAGAGAGAGAGAGAGAGAGAGAGAGAGAGAGAGAGAAACTGCATTGACATAAGGGCAGCCTGTTCTGCAGAGACTATGAGCAAGGGGAGTCTCTCTCACACACACACACAGCTAGATGGCCCGATACCACAGCAAGGTTAAAAAGCACCTCATGACTGGGATGCATTGAGCCCTGGGCTGCACATAGGGAAGCTGTGCGCCTGTCTGTGAACGTGCTGCAGCTCAGATGCTATATTGAAGCCTACATTGTCAACATTCATGGGTACTGAGGACAGTAGACAGAGTACTGCAGTGAATAAAATCAATGCAGAGTGGAGCGTCCAGGGAGTCCAGGGATGACTCTGGTTTTAAAGTTAATTTCACTTTAAATTCACAATATGTATTTGATCAAATGAGTGTGTGACAGCTGTAGCAATTTGCTGAGATTCTGTGTGTATGTGTGCGTGTGCGTGTGTGTGTGTGTGTGTGTATGTGAGTGCGTGTGCACGTGTGTGTGTGTGTGTCTTGTAGTCCCCTGGAGCCCGTGTTACTGAAAAAACTCTGCTTTATGCTCACACAAACACTCACAGAATAGATAACAGAGAAATGCCGTTCATCCACTGGCTGAAACCTCCCAAAGCGAGTTACTGCCCTCTTCCTGTCACAAGCAAAACTGAATATCTGCTGCGTATGTGGCAGCCTTTGTGTTCATTTCCCCCTGACAGAAATGAAGTCATCTTTCTTGTCTTTCATTCTTCCTTGTTTTGTATTCATGCCACACTGTCTCTATGTTTATGTCTCTTTCTGTTTTAGTGGCTGGCTCCCTGTATGCTCCACATAGCATAATCATAGGTAGATATATTCTGAGTCCTGGGAGTGGAGTGATTTGAACAGACTGCTTTGTTTTGCACTAGCCGCTAATGAAAGCTATAATTATCACACAGTTAAATCAATACCTTTAATTCCTGATGGGGGCTGTAAAGTGGGCTTTAGTTAGGTTGGTAGGGCTAAAGTGAGGCACGAGTCTCTGAGCGGCATGGCTCGAAAATAAAATTTATAAAAACTTCAGTGTTCATAGATGATTGGGTCTAATTGTCTCCCAGCAAAGCAAAAATTCCATTCTGCTAAATGAGCCAGCAATCAAATTTAAATTAATTCAGTGGCTGGTGAGCACCCGAGCTCCACACTGTTTGGGAGCCGTAGTTACATTACTCTGAGTTACTGCGTCAGGGATACAGGGGAACCCAACAAAGTGGTCCCTTGTTTGTGAGACAGCCCCTAAGATTTATGACCTTTACAGTGCTGTGTGCCGAGAAGTTTATTATCGGAACACAGCACAAGGAGAAAGCTTTGGCTCACATGGGATGTTTGCTATTAGGAGGCACTACACATTCCATAATATGAAGAGCAATGGTCTCTGCTCTTTCTTTGGCCAGGAGAGCTCAGCTCCTCCAGGCTACTAGAACCTCACTGTTTGTCTCTATATGAAGTTTGTGTTAGAACAAATTTGTGTTAGAACAAGGTTGCAATGGTGTATTTGTCAATACATCTGTCAATACCCTGTACCACCACAGAATCCTCTCCCATGTCTTTTGCTCAATCATTTGTTCCTATAGCAAGCTTCTCCCCAGGAACGATACAGTGCCAGAGAGCACATTTAGATAACTCCCCATGCAATTGTTCCAGCCCCGTTGATGTGTGGAATAACTGTGGTAATATTCCTGTCTCAGCCACCCACAGAGGAGTGCATTAGCTTAGCTAACACAGGGATTATCTTCTGTCTGTGACGAGCAAAAGTAATGTCACAACACTGCATGCCTCATACTGACAATCTACAATTGTGGCCCGTAAGGTAAGAAAATGTGTGTGCGTGTGTGTTAGGGGGAAGTGAGGGAGAGCACATGCTACAGTACATTCTAGAATTTCTCACATAAACAAACGTCTGTTACTGTCATGTATAATTCAGTATTCTCCCCTTTCACTTCAATTTAAAGGGGTCATATTATGTTTTTCCGTTTTTCCTTTTCCTTTAGTGTAACCTGCATATAGTTACAAAGCCCAATGTACACCCCTGAGGGAGTAACTCTCCCACAGAAGCCATCTTTCAGCTGCCTGAAACACCTTATTGGAATTCCACTCTTTTTCTTTCCTTACATCTGTGACATAGTGACGCAACAATGTTTCAGTTGTTTCAGTATTATGCATACAGTGTACATGATGCATAAGAGATGCAACAACATGCTATATTGTTGGAAAGACTTCCAGCCAAGCTTAGGCTCGTGTTTTGTATTTCCTTTTTTACAGTTTTTTTTCTTTAGTCTGCACTTGCACTCACACACAAACCTTTGACAAATCAATAACTTCTAGTAATGTAGTATATTTGACAGACCAAAAAAATACTTCTGCTTAGTAATCTAGCAGCAAACTAACCTAACTGCGCCCGACTATTGTTCAGACAAAAGGTTTTCAATCTGGGTGGGTTATTGAGAGTTGAAGTCAAGCTTGTGTTTCAAAATGGAGGTTTCAAAATGGAGGTAGAGCTAGATAAGGCGAGCAAAACAGTTGTAGGAACGGTGGTTGGTTAAACCCTGTCCAGTAGTTTCAAAATGAACCAGATGTCTACGCCCAGTAGGAGGAAATGCCTGTTAACACTTTCCAATGTGTGGAAATGTGGCCAGACAATATCCACACAGTGAATACTGCGTCTGGTTACACCAGGGTAGCAGTAAGCTTTTTGATAATGATTTCTAAAGCTTTGGCTCAGTACTTTTAACTTTATTTATGTGCTGTGCTGTGCTGTGCTGACGTTTTGAATGAACAATCCAATCTAGCTCTGAAAAGGTGGATTTGCTCTATCAACATGTAATACCTGACATTCAGGATCGAACTCTGGCTGCTATAAGCTATACATCAGAATTGACCATAGTAATAATAGCATTGTTTACAGCTGCTCGAGACAGCAGGGCAGTGGTCCCCAATCCTGGTCCTAGAGCCATGCATGTTTAATCCTGGTCCTAGAGCCATGCATGTTTTAGATGTGTCCCTGCTCAAACACAGCTGATTCAAATAAATAGCTTGTTATAATTCATGTGAATCAGCTGTGTTGGAGCAGGGACACATCTAAAACATGCACGGCAGCGGCCCGCTGACAGTTGACCAATCAGAACAGAGTGGGTAACCTGACCAATCCGAGTACACTGAGCTCTTTTGGAGAGCGAGGCGTAAAGAAACCGAACGTTTCAGACAGAAGATAATTTATATATATATATATATATATATAATTTCTTTGCACTACAGTGCCCCGTAGTAACCTACAAGGCTAAACTTGTTAGGGAATGGTTTTCTATTGACCAAGTTTGATAGCGGTGAACTATTGTTAGGGCCTTTGTTTAATAGTTTGAATTTCATTGTTTCAAATAGCTGTTTGCATTCAGAAGATATCATCTATTGAAATTATTTGCTGCCATTGTGCCCCCTTAAGGCCGATTGCCGACAAACTTGGCAGGTTTGTTAAGGGTATAATGCAGCACACCAAATTTTTGGTGCAGTGAATTCTATTTTTATATGAAATATATTATTTTATTATATTTAGTAGACCCCCAAAAAAAAAAGTTGAACAGCAAATATGACTGTCTTTTAGTGTTTGTATAGCTTGCGTTTTGTAAGGGGGGAAATAAACAGTATTTACATACCAGATTTGCTGAAGGGCCCAGCACCTACAGTAGATGGTATCTTTCTTTAATTCAGGTTTACTTGTATATCATACACATGTTGTCTATATTGGTAAAACCTGTGTGTGCCAAGGTGTCTCCTTCACTTTGAAATGCATCTAATCCCTAGGTACATCCCAGCTATGTTTCCAGTGTGTCAAGTGATTAAGGGTCTGGAATGATGGCTATTTTCCTACGTCATGTGATAGGATAGGCTGCTGTTTCAAGACATGGTGTTGCTGACAAGTGGAGTATAGTGACTGGACTGGGGCTTATTAACATAGGAGGGGTCGCTTTATGTGTTTGTATGTTGGAGTTTTTACACAGGTGTGTCTGCATTGTGAGCATGTGGTCTTTTAAAAGCTAAGGACATGCAGAGATAGAAAAGCGGCTTGAAAATGTCATTACATTAACTTGAAGCTCTGTGAACAGAGCCTGGTCCTATTCCGCAGCTAAAGAAATGCTGTCCGCAGCAATGTTTCAGAAAATCAATCTTTCCAAAACTAAGACAGTGCAAAGTGTATGACATCATCATGATTTTATTTGCTGTCAGCGGTAGTATTTACAGAAGGGAGGGGGAGATGCAGAGTGTGTGTGTGTGTGTGTGTGTGTGTGTGTGTGTGTGTGTGTGTGTGCGCGCGCATGTGTGTGTGTGTGTGTGTGTGTGTGTGTGTGTGTGCGTGTGTGTGCGTGCATGTGTGTGTGTTAAATATTCAGTAAACAGTATGGTCTATTCTCGTACACTTTTCTCACACAAAGCACAGACAACAAACCACAACAACACCCCAACGCACTTTAAGTTATGCCACCTGGGGTGAATGTTGTCACTGATGTGGTTCAGTCATAGAGGCTCAGGATGTGAGATGCAAGCGTCAATGTGGCTCATCATGTTTTGGGAGTGTTCAATGCACTTTGGATCATATTTCATTTTAAACTTTTCATCATGGCAGACACAGTATATATGTGGCAGTCTCAACTGATTTTACTGGCGCACAATGAAATAAAACATGCATAAATGTGCAAGCTATTATATTCCATTTCTCACACAGAAAAGGAGGAGATGTGGACTCTAGGGATGGCATTGAAGGCTGGAGAGACCTGTATGACTTTGCACTCATTTAATGCAGCAGAGTGGCTTTATTTTGAGACACCTGCAAAAGCGCACATGGACCAGTATGTTCTAGTGTCTGTTCCAGTGAACCTAGACACAGCTAAAGAAATATACTGTAATTTACAAACATATTCACATTCAATCAAATCAAATAAAAATACAAAATAAAAAGCTAAACTCAGTGTAGACACACACATGAACACGAAACACACACAATCACACACACACACACAAATCTGGCCACAATCTAACTCAGTCCACTGCAGAGCACAGAGGGACTATGATGGAATAGGGTGTGTGTGTGTGTGTGTGTGTGTGTGTGTGTGTGTGTGTGTGTGTGTGTGTGTGCGCGCGTGCGCGTGTATGTCGACCTCTGAAACATCTGAATGTATATTTACTTGTGGTCACGCTCGTGAAATGCCTGTTTGTCTGCGGGGACTGCACTTTGTAAAAGAAGTGTAAAAGAAGTCTCGCTAAGCTAACATGCAGCGGTTTCACAATACATACATGTCACGGGCTGATAGAATTATGAATATCTCTTGTAAGCATGACCGTCACAAAATCTATCCCCCTTAAATATGATGGGATAGCCTACTGTACAGACGTTTGACAGGGATTGCCAGACAGACGGAACCACATGATGACACAGATAGCAGGTAAAAAGGGTGTTGACAGATATGACCTGTGGGTGACTGTCAGACTGACGTTGTTTACGGTTGCCCAGGGCGTTGTGATGCAGTCACGCGACATTCCCTCATCAGGATCTCGTTCTCAATTCAACAGAGATAACAAATACCCGTAGGCTACACATAGTTATGCTCTAAGCATCAGTGAAAACAGCCCAGACAGTCAGTACCTAATATAGACAACACTTGTATTGAACCCTGTGGTAAACCTTTTTATTTTTGCCTCACAATTAGTCAAATATTTACAGAAATGACATAGCCTATTTCTACCCCGTTTTGAAATGCATCTGTGGTGATCTATAATGTTTAAAATACTGTACATATGGAAAAATATCATATTATCACAGCAATATACTGTGTACACAGAGATAGAGAGAGTCAGACAGCCAGCCAGCCTGACAGACAGACAGACAGACAGACAGACAGACAGACAGACAGACAGACAGACAGATAGACAGACATGTGGACAGGCCCTAAGCAGCATGGGTGAATGGAAACACTGACCCAGTCAACCTGAGCCCCAGGGCCAGTTTGTGTTGTCCCCATCGTCTTTGGTTTCCCTCCTGTTCACTTGAAACCTGCCGTTCGTCACATTTGTGTGTGTGTGTGTGTGTGTGCACTTCATGGTAGGATGTTGTCATGCATTCCATATGGGCTGCAAGGGTTCCTTCCTCCAAAACAAGAGATCACCTTATCTCCTGGTTGCCCTATATTAACATCTTACATCAATAACCCCTGCATTAACATAACGTATCATTGTGGCTGTGATGTATCCTCAGTCTACCAGAGCTGTTGATATGTAGGCCATGGAGGCCACAGGCTATACTGTGCACAACTTGGGCCAGTATAAAAACAGTAGGCTACTGTATATATATGCATGAACAGCCTGGCATTGCATTACACTAAAAGACTGTAGGATGCTGCTATTGTGGTCTTGACAGGGGTTGTTGACATTTATCAAGAAAGAAGTGCAACCATGTGAAGAGGCAGTATGTGGTGTACAGCACACAAGTATTCCTGATGGAAGATGAGTATGATCTGCCATAAGAGGATCAAACAGGCACGGGTGAAGCTTGCTTCCTTTAGGTCTGTGTGTAATGAATATACAGTATACTATATATACTATATATACAGTATATACAGTATATATACTATATATACAGTATACTTCATTAACATTTACGCTTCTCTCAATGTATTGTCTATACTGTATGTAATTCAAGAGTGAGGAATGAAACACAACAGAGAAACAGGAGAATCAATTATGAGCCAATAGTCCACATCCACAAAGTGCACTATACATAAAATACATGATAAATTAGGAGCACTCTTATTTTCCAATATGTTCACACAGCAGGTTTTCCCTGTTCCACCAGGTTTGCTCTGATGGTGTCTATATGTGAGGGCTGAATGCTAACGCTCTGCTCCCGTGTGGGAATGAGGACATCAAGTTAAAAGTGATCATCAATTGAATGCTATGGTGGTGTCCCCACGTGCATGCACACACACATACACACATATACACATACACACACACACACACAGTGTCACGCTGGCGTCCCGCGGCAGGGCCGCGCCCTCCGGTCTGGCGCGCTCCCGCGCACCGTCCCTGGAGTACTGATAGCCGATCTGTGACAGGTGGCAATCAGGGCTTCCCGCAGCTGTTCCCCATCTGTGATTACTCCCCG
>JAODTR010004231.1:0-12208 GCA_025399935.1 Amblyopsis rosae | reverse complement strand
ATATATACTGTATGTGGGTAATGTTAAAAACCACCAGGGTGGTTTTTAACATTGTTGTGAGCTGCATGTGTTTTATTCCCCCCCACGCATTTCACCCACCTAGGGAAGCTGTACGCAGAAACAGCAGGGTCTATTCAACTCTACTTTATGTTGAGAGAGAAAAAAGTGTGTGGTTTAAAAAGGGAGAATTACTGGAAGGAGGTGGTGGTAAAGGGCTTTAATGGCCTCTGGTAAATTGCAGGCCTCAAGAGACCCCCCTTTGGTTTCGCTTGCTGGAGCTTTGACTGACAGCACTACTGGAGCGCTGGCGTGGTTCCTACTGGGAGCAGGGGACGGTCGGGGCTAGCCTATAGGTGTGCAGGGGGTTCAGGGACCGAACCGGGTCTTTGTGCTATTGTATAGATTTCTGATGTCCTTTTCACCTCCCAAATTCCACAGGCCATATTGGAAGCTGTCATCTCCGTGACATGGATGGTTTGATTCAAATCATGTTGATGAAATCCTGCAATTGTTTATGTAAAGTAAGACTTGGCTCCGCTAGTCTAGTACAGTATGCATCTTTTTCCACTTATCCAGAGTCGGCTCGTGGGGGCAGCAGCTCCAGCAAGGGACCCCAAACTTCCCTTTCCCGATCCACATTAACAATGGAGTATGCAGTGCGGTACAGTAAATGGTACAAGCCTTGCAAATCCCACCAGTTGAATCACAGTCACCTGCTTTGAAACTGCAAATTGAATGGAGAATCCTGGTTATGAATTATGTACAGTAAAAGAGCAGGCAGAGACCACTGTGCGACTCTTCCCCCAGCAGTGAATTTTACCACAGGGTTACTTCCCGTGTATGAAAACCAGACAGTGTTAATTGCTTAAACTGAATAGTTCTTAGTGGATATTCCATTTTATGAAATAGAGCATGGACACATCCTCCTTTGCTTTATCTTAAATACACTTTTATAGTTTTATACATCCAGGGTGTGACTGTTTTTAGTTCATCTGCGTGAACATGCATGGGAGATTCATGTAGCATTTACTTTATTTCTTAACATGTCTACATAACCGATTATCGTCTCTGTTCGTATGTATATTTGTTTATTTAATACATTTTGTACCAAATCAAATGGAACGGTTGATCTATTCTTGCACACACATCACTCTCTCTCTGAAACACAGTGTATTTTATTTAATTTACATACACCTAATGGAGAAAGAAGATACATGTACATTAGTATCTAACTGTGTGCACAGTGTTCATGTGTCCGTGTGTGAGTGAGTGAGTGAGTGAGTGAGAGAGAGAGAGAGGGAGAGAGCGAGAGAGAGAGAGAGACAGAGAGAGGGAGAGAGAGGGAGAGAGAGGGAGAGAGAGACAGAGAGAGGGAGAGAGAGAGAGAGAGAGAGAGAGGGAGAGAGAGGGAGAGAGAGCTAGAGAGAGAGGGAGAGAGAGAGAGAGAGACAGAGAGAGGGAGAGAGAGAGAGCGAGAGAGAGATGACACATTTAAGTCACTTGGATGGCCAGCGTGTGTGTAGCTGCCTTGCTTCTATTTATGTGCTCATGAGGCTAGATGTGAATATAAACCGCATGAGACTGTTGCCCAACCAGCAAATATACTGGGTGTCAGCCTGCATTCCATCAGCGCTCTCAGTGATTGGTTCCTACGTTTCATTATGCTAAACGTGGCTTTTCACAGATCACCAGGAGTGTTTTAGAGGGAGGACAGCCAGCGGAAACATCCGGAAACCAACTGAGCACGCCAGGTATGATCACAAAGTGTCTCCAGCCAGCTGCTGCTTGTGAACAGGTTTTTAAAAGCGTGTGACAGGGTGCACTACTAAAGCTCATGCACATCAACCTCAATCTACTTCCGGAGAATTAGAGGTTCAACAAGGCCACAGACAAAGCCCTGGAGATAGGTTTGGCAATGCAATACATAAAACATCATCTAAATGACAGAACCACAGCACAGAGGATGGCAGGGAATCAGTTAAATAGGCTGGAGAAGTAACTATGGACAGTGTGGTATATAAACACCGTTACTGTAAATGCAGTGCTGCAATACAATTGGATGAGGTATGAGTGAATGTGCCAACAATGGTTAGTCTCCCAGGACAATGCACCTAATACGTGTTTTTAAAGTGTGTATAGGACTCCTACAATAAATACAATTTGTGAAATAAGTGAAGTTATATATTATACATTCATTGTAATACATTCTTATACAGTATATATGATACAGTATATGGGTCTACATACTGTATGTGTGTGTGTGTCTATATATATATAAATGTATTTATTTATTTATTTAATTATTATATTAATAAATTATAAATATATATATATATATATATATATTTACATATATAATTATTAATATATTTTTAATTATTCTTATCTTAAATCTATATCTAATCAAATCTGCATGCACATATACAAATATTGATGGTTGTTTTCTTATCCTGTATTTAAAACTCTGATTCATTATATTTATATACTCTCATAACAGTATTTCATGATATTAAAATAAGTTAATATAGGCCTACTTTAGCTGTCCACAGCTCTGTAAACTATAAAGAGTTGAAAAGTTGGAAAAGAGCAGGCCGTAATGGTCAAACATACACTGGGCTCTCTCTGCATGATCAAATGGCAAGGCCAAAAGGGTGAATTCAGGCAGGTGTCCTGAGAATAGGCTAATAATAGACAGATAAGTGACCCATTCCACCCGGAGATACAGAAAACCCACCAATCGGAACTGAAATTAAGAGGGGCCAGATTGAACACAGGACTAATATCGCCCTGCTCCACAGTCGAATGTCTGTCATTTTGCTGCCGTTCACATGTGGGCAGGAAAGGGGAGGAGACCTGCGATCTGCAGCTGCAGACAGCAGGTTGTGTGTTTGTGTGGGGAGATCTGGGAATTGCAAATGTTCTTTTTGACATTTTGTGTCTGCGAATTTGGAAGGTCATAATTTGAAAGAAATCTGTCAATATGCGCAACACATTCATCCCTTTTTCCAGGCCGATAAGCTTATACCACCATAAGGTTTGCACAACAATAAAACCGGAATCTTTAGTGTCATGCCAGATAGGACTTGTGCCAGGAATCAAAATAGAACATTTTGTCCCTAGACTTACGTAAAACACTTGATTTGAGTGTAAATCCCCAGGAAACCAAGGCATACACTGTAGCTGCATATGGTTGCAAAAATGCATTCAATTATTATTCTTTCAGGATTATTGTGGTTTCATGTTATACATTGTACGTACAGGTACAGTATAGTGTATAATGTATTTGTGTGTTTTCTTCCATTGTTATTCAATTGTCACATTTGCTTATGGAGATGACTTCTTGGAAAACAGCGGCTGATTTGTCACTCAACTCCCCATAAAAGAGGTGAGGAAGAGTCCCTGCCAGCTCCTCCAAAGCCCCCCGCTAACAACAGAGCGCCAGTGCATGAAGCTGATAAGAAATATGCCACGTCAAGCCTTTGATAAACAAACTAGGTGCGATTGTGCTCTTCATTCTGGTCAGGACCAACTGTCTTTCTGTGAGACAAGAAAGGATTGTGCTTATTTCACCTTCCTCCACTGTACTGCATAAGCCCTTCTCAAATAATGTTGCACTGCCTTATTTTAAGTGCATCCAAGACACACTATTATTTGACTGTTCTCCCCTTGTGCTCCTGAGCACACCAGAGAGCTACTGTAGCTATAGATAGTTTAGAAAAGCCACAGCATGAACATGCTTTTAGATTTTACTTTTGTTGTTTTAAATGACTTAGTTGGATGCCAAACAGACAGTACCACTGCTTTCAGACTGGCTGCAAATATAATTAGAAAATTGCCAATTGTATTAAAACTCCTTAACTGAATTTACACAAAATAGTAATACAAATACATACTGTATTTGATGCTATTAATATGTTAAATAGGGTTTTTTGTTTGTATATTGCGTTATATTGTTAGTAGCAGGTGGTAGATGTTACTGTGCAGAATGGCACCATACTACAAATCAAATCTAAACCTGGCCATGCAGAAAACATTACACTTGTCTCAGAAGCAATCAGTTATCTTTGTGTTATTATACTTGATATTGAGCTAACGTGTTGTCAGGTGCAACCTTTAATCAACTGTATGTGTGAGGTTTCACTCCTGACAAGGTGCTCCTGACGTATTGTGTTGCCATGGACTTGGCCGGGCTAGTACTACAGTAAATCTAATAGGCTGTTTGACCTTGACCCAGAAGATACCTGCACGAGATGCTAGAGGTCACAGACACCCCTTAAGTCTTTGTCCTCTTGAGGTGGTCACCTTTAGTCTCAAAAATAATAATTAAATTAATGAATTCATTTACTGCAGAAAATAAAACATATTGCTATTAATATTTGTATAGCGATAAAACACAAGATAACGAGCAAAGTACATTTTTTTTATATTATGTAATAGCCTATATACCCATGTAAAATATTTTGGTATTTATTCAAACACAGGAGTTAAGTGAGAGTTTGTTTGTGATATGGCCTATAAATAAGGTAAGTCTTTAAACTCATATTTCACTGCCTGTACAATACATGGAAACCGGAAGATTGCATTATGATACAAAAGTGACTAGCTAGCCTTCAGGTTGAAAATGTTTTATGTGTTGCTTTGCAACACATTCGAGAAAGAATCCTGAAGGAACTATATTTTGATGTGTCTAAGTACTCACATTACGTGACAAATACATAGCCTTGTTCATAGAATGATTGCATGAAAGCAATATCACGCTCAAGGTCACGCTGTTGTAGGCCAATATCAGCAGGATTGTCACCTTCCTGTGACCCCATGCCTGCGACCAAATCGTGGCTGCGTAAGTATGATATTGCATTATCAGTGGATCTAAACCGTTGCCACACATGGTCTAACTTAATTTGTTGTTAATGCATTTTCCACTTCTAAAAATATAACAGGAAATCTCTCTGCGGTTGCAATGTAACTGATTGCATTTGGTGTTCTGTTGTTATAATACAATAATGTTATAATGTAGGGTTATTGAGAAACTGTGCCAAAAGTGCTCATGATGTTACAATATTAGGCTAAGTTAATGTTAAATCAATAAATAAAATAATGTAAATATATGCTGTATGATAACAATTCAATAAACCAATGTGCTTTTCAAAATGTTACCTTGAACATAGCCTAGTTAAGCATATGCCTGTTTTTAATAAGCCTCACAAGGCATAAACATTCATTCTTAGTGCAAAAGGATATCAAAATAAACCTGCAAATGTGGACTGCTGCTGGGACAATAAAGTAGTGTTCTCCCTCCTCTGACATCCTCTTTCCACCTCTCAGGTCAACAGTAAAAGGATCCGAGCCACAGATTGACTTATCTACCTGAATCCAATTTTCATGTTCACTGACTGCAATGAGCCGCTTCATTCCTGGATGAATTACACTTTTTCAATCAGCGTTTGATAAACAGATGGAGCGTTGCATCCAGCCTGCAAAGGGAAAAATGGGGAGCGTTCAATATGAATAAATCTAACTTTAAAACCACATACTCAAACATTCTGTGTGTGTTTGTTGTTGGCGACAGTTTGCTGAAGGCCTATTCTGCTTTCACATGCCAACGCTATTTTATAAATCAAAACAGCTGTTCCATAAAATTGTTTTCCGTTTGTGCCCGTTCTATTTGAAACTAAGATCATTTATAATGATATGAGCTTTATTAAAAAAAATAACCCACAGATTTTCATCCCTCAAATGCGTTTTGCGTCTTTTTAAGCGGAGTCATGCATGTGCGCGGTTATCAACTGCCACACTCAGACCACCCACTCCAAGACATTCTAATGCCATTAGTGAGGAAAGACATTAGACAGGAACGACCAGTAGAGCTCGTGAGGGGATGCCAGACACAGCGGGCGGGATGGCAAGCCTGTGGAAGCCCTGCTAATGGGCTCTGCACAGCCCTGATTGATGAGGCGATTGAAACAGGTGATCATTTACGTTCCAGTTTCCTATGAAGAGGCACTGGAATGTTCCGGGAAATGCTTTTGGAAACAACAAAAGGTTAAAAAGGAAAAACGATAGACACAAGCGTTCACCTAAACAGGCAAATTAACAAGATGTTATGTTTGAATTTAAACAGTATGCTCTGGCAGGAATTTCTTATTTAAATCCATTACTTATTAACTAGCATTTCTCTTGCTTTTATACATGACTGTCAAAGGCCACATTCAAAGAACAGACATTTGCGTAGATACCACAACTTTAACTACACATTTTATTTAATGTCTTGGTGCATTTGGGGTAAGCAATGTTACAATTCCTTTTGCTTTAATGCAAAATTGCTGTTTACAACTTTACAGTGGTTATCAATCATGCTGAGTAATAGGCACCATTTCAGTTGTTAGATATTACAGTCATGTCTTGTTAAATCCATACAGTGGTCTGACTGCCAAAGACAAACGACGACAGTGAGAAACTTCACACCGCATGAGCCTATATACTGTACTACGATAAAATAGCAGATTCAACCCTTGATGTATTCCTCTGGAAAGGGCGAACAGTGGCTGATGTATTCAACCTGGTGTCCTCCCTGTCTGCTGAAGCATCCATCGTCTACACAACATTACATTTTCCAGAAATCACGATTTGGGGCCAAGGACAAAAGAGAACAGCTTGTCTGAATGTCACACCTGTTTGAACTGCAAAGGGCTCAATCTAAAGAGTCAGCAAGCTGGAACTGCCTGTAATGCAATGCCATTAGAGTGGAAACCCAGGTCAAGGCTGCAGAGACACAAGACACGGTTCAGAATGCCACTCTGTGGGAGCTGGAGTCTTTTTCTCACAGCAAACTATAAATGCTGCCCTGAAAACCGCCAAGCACAATGGCCTCTCCCTGACCTTCTCCAGGAAAACACAAGGAAAAGAACAACAGCCAAATAGCTATAAATCCAACTGGACAAATACAAATAACACAGATAATAATTATGTTAACAGAATGCCGTTCTCATTCATTGAAGACGCAGTAACATTTAGTTAGATTAAATCTAATTATTAATGTACTCCCTCTCTCTCTCTCTCTCTCTCTCTCTTTCTCTCTCTCTCTCTCTCTGGCACAGATCACATCTCTTTGTTCATATTTTCCATCATGTCCCTGACATGGGCTAGCCTTTCTTCCTTGACAAGAGAACACAAGTCTCCTAAAAAGGTTGTGACCTGACTATTTTAAACCTTAAATGGGTTTGTGATTGACAGACCCACGTAAAGGATAATTAATGAGTCTCTTTCTCACAGAGACAGTGAGATTGCCCTGTCACTATTCACTTTATTAATACTGGCAAGCCACGTGAAGCCCTGCCAAATGCTGGACTATTACGGAAATGTGCGTTGTGAATTAGTGTTGTTGGGTGGCTGAAACCAACACATCAGTAGAACCCTTACTGGGATAAAGAACACAATACATGAGAGAATCCCAGAGCTGCCATTATGCAACACATATTACTGTACAATATAACACAGTGAGTGAGTTGCATGCATACAAACCCTATATTGTTCTTCAATCACAACATGTTTTCCATGCAGCCCCTCTATATTCTGCTATAGTCACCTCCGTTTCAGCACGGGATGAGAAGGAGCTGAATATTAATACATGCTCTGGCGCACAGGGGTCACAATCCCTCCCTTTAACCTCCCATCAGCCAGCCAGGACAAGTCCAGGTTACGTGGCTTGGGGAAGGGTTAATGCAGAGGCGAATGAAACTGGCAGGGCTGCCTTGGGTTGGCTTGGGAGCGCGGCCTGCTTCGGCTGATCTGCGTACAGCCTGTATAATTACATGTACCCCTCGTGAGCAACTCTGTCAGTCTTTATAAGTGAGGGGAAGGATCACGCGATACCATCAACACTGGCTTCTCTCCATGGGGAGGGGTTGCGTGGAAGAGGCAATATCTTTCTCATCCTGAGCTTATTGGGACTCCTGCGGTGTGAGTGACGGCAAACTCGCTGGACGAGTCACAAGGCGTATATTACATCTCCACACGTGGAATCTGTTTATTTTCTCATTATATTTGCATTGAGGGGAGTATATTTGTTTAATTAATCAGCCACTTTGGCTGATTAATTATCCACAATTTATTCATTATCTACTCTGTACGTGATTCATAAATATGCACATTGCTTTTATTAATTAGCCACGATTTATTAATTATCTACTACTGCACGCATTACACACTTAACCTTGCCGAAAGGAGGTTCATTTGGTTGTGTGCATGCACGTGGAATGTGTGGGCTTCATTATGGAAGATGCAGTGGATACTAGTGGATAGGATGCAGAACACACCAACATGTTTGTTGGTTGTGTGATACAGTGTTGAGAGTGGGCTACAGAGGAATGCTCTCACAGCATGGGACTGCCTGGTCCCAGCACTCTGCACTGATTGCCTGCCCCTTTGAGGACACAGGAGCTGGCTGTTTACAAGGCCATTGTAAGGTGAGACAGCACAGCTGGGCTCAAAACGATGCCGGTTTCTTAAGCAAGAAAACAGCAATAGCTTACCGCGGCTTGATAGAGGCGTGCGGTGTAATAGCATATGTCACAAATCCGCTGTTGTTTTTTTATGCACTGGCTTTGTGATTTATAGAGAACCTATAGTCATGTACAATCTCATCATGGCGAGGCTTTGTCATTGTCAGTTAAGCTATTAAGAAGACAGGCTTTTTGAAGTAAACAAAGTTACAGATAATCTATAAACTGCAATTCTTTCCAAATTGGGGTTTACCTAACATCTCCCTCTCCCAGCTAATCTAATCACAGGCAGAAATCTAGACTCAATACCGCTGACCTCAAACGGTGACTCTTATCTCACTGAACTGCCCCTGTACAGACAGTCAAACGCCATCACCTGTCAACATCTCTTAAAAACATTTGTTCTGAAAAATAATACTTTCTGCTGCGTCTCTAGACTGGAAAGGGGTCAAAAAAGGACATGTGGATGGATGAACATCAACAAGAGTGTACCAACAGAGAGTCTGTGATTGGTTCAATCAGACAGACTGAGAGACAAACAGACAACCAGTCAGACAAACAGTGACACGCTCAAGTGAAGAGATTTATTTTTATGATGCCGTGCCCCCATCTGGCCTGTGAGGGCGCCCAATTGCCTTTAACACGATGCCCTGTTTCACAGGGAGCTGAATGCACAGGTGAAGTATAATTACTTCATGTGTAGCAACAAAAAAGGTCCCAGATTCGAACACCGGAATTCCCTGCCTTTCTGTGTGGAGTTTGCATGTTCTCCCCGTGTCTGCGTGGGTTTCCTCTGGGTGCTCTAGTTTCCCCCACTACCAAAACCTTGTCAGGTTCACTCTCCAGTCAGTGCCAATGACCAGAGACACTGGCCTCTACCTGGAGTCGGTCCCCGGGCGCTGCACAGCGGCTGCCCACGGCTTCCTTGAGGGATGGGTGGATTAAATGCAGAGAACACATTTCTCTACATGTATGTGTTTGTGACAATAAATGCACCTTTACCTTTACACTACATGATATGCAAAATACACAACAAGTAATAATTGTATACCATAATAATAACCCGTTCATTATACTATACAAGTGAAGTATAGTATGCATGCACTATCCATGTCATGTGCAAGTCAGGTGTCATACAACACATTTCAAACCATGTGCCACGCACTGCAAAGCCATTCACGGAGGTCTGCTGGCCAATCTTGCCCCCTCAACCACATCAAGCCACACATTAGCTGAAGTCCTAGCTCAGCATCTTCACAGCCCATTCACCATTACCTGAGGGAGTGTGTGATAGCCCAATCAGCGCTTTGATTAATTGAATGAGGCAGAATAAGAGGTGGGACGTTTCAGCAGGGCTACAGGCCGATGGTTTCCTCTCCTCTCCTCTCCTCTCCTCTCCTCTCCTCCTGCCATACGGGGGTGCTGTAGCATATGAGATCAGCTCTAACGCACAAATACCAGAGGCAGTCATAAAAGAGAATCACGTCAAATTAAAATGCAGTTCATTTGTCAAACGATTATTAATATGTAACAGTGTAAAAAGGTACTTTAGAAGTAGCTGGCAGTGAAGTGTCTATCAGCAACAATGCAACATTTACTTGAATAGATGTGAACACAATGAACCAATTAGATGCTTTGTACAGTAAATTAAACCAAAACGATTATTACACCCAGTTAAGTAAACCTATATTAAAGTGTATTATTATCTAGTTAGTAACACTTGTTATGTGTGATACTAATTATTACTTACTAGTCTTTCATTGTACTTAAGCAGTACACTAGCTTTACTGCATAGTTGTAGGAAATAAACTGAGAAATAAATATGTCATTTATTACAATATACTATGGCTTTATTTGATAATGGTGGTAATGTCCACAAATTGTTACACTTAATCTAAATAATAAGACCCACTATCAACACACTGTAATCAACAACATGTTTACTATTCACTTGTGGACAATATATTTAGCCATGTGTATTGTCATACACACGCACGCACACACACACATGCACACATTCTAATAATAGACTATACGTGCATGCCATGCCATGTACATGCACTCAAATATACACCTGCACATGCAGATATTCACACACATGCGGTCTCTCTCTATCTCTCTCTCTGCTGTAGCAAACAGATAAAGCCTTCTCCCAGAGAGTGAATGCTGGGGAAAAGGGAAAGGGAAATGGCAGGGGGGTAATCACAGCCAGGCGTTACCAGTCTTTACTCCACACTGACGCACGCTCCGAGAGCAGGCAGCAGGGGCACCAGGGGCACCAGGGGCACCAGGGGCAGCAGGGGCACCAGGGGCACCAGGGGCACCAGGGGCACCAGGGGCACCAGGGGCACCAGGCTGCTGCCATCCAACCACAACGCTGCTCATTCCACTGCCTTCTTCCTCTTCTTCACTCTACTGCAAGCTCTTTGGAGGCAGTGCACATCTACCTCCTCATGGGCTGTGTATGAATGAGTTCATTTAGACAGACTAGATCGTGCACAGACAGACAGACACACAGACGGGTGTACAGTGATGTTTTAATTTCCCTCTAGTCAAGACGAATAGATCCAAACATTTTTTTAAACCTTCAGCCATCACACTGCTGAAGTCAGAAAAAGTTCATGCGATCAATCGTTCCACAACAACACCTGGTAAACATATTGTAGCGATATGTTGTATTGTATATTTATTACGCACACTGTGATACGGTGTGTATTTACAGTATGTACAGTATATGTGATTGCTTGTATGTTTTTAAATATATTGCCGCACAAATAAGTACCCAGTTGGGGACAATGAATGTTTACTTGCATACTTACTTAATGTTGACAAAAACTATATACTGTATGTGTGTGTGTGTGTGTGTGTATATTTCCAGTATACGCACACGCATGCAAACACACACACACACAAACACACACAGTATAATAAAACATAATATACTCTATATACTAATTCATATTTGTTCATATTTGAGCTACTATATAAAAGCTACTCCGCAACATTACTGTATATCCTGCAAGCATGTTAAAGTCACAGATTTCAGAGCAAACTCATTTCTAGGACAATTTAACTACGCCATGGAAATGCACAATCTCAACCAAACATCAGATTTACACATTCAGAACAATAGACAAAATGCCCTCAACACAACATCAGAATATAATTGTGCTTTCTGACTGAGGCTTCATACAGTTGTTCGTGGAATGTATAATGTATAGCTGCCAAAGATTTGAACAACAACATTAAAAAAACATTTACTTTAACATGTAGTAGCTGTTCTTCAAAAGGCACTGCATCATTTCCCCAGACATTACTGTAAGACTTTGTGTGAAGCAAAGTTAACGCACAGGCAATAAGTAAGCCTATACAGAAAATTGCTGAATTGAAAGACAGTGAAATGATCCCAGTTGTACAGTACGAGTGTACTGGTCATACGTTAAAAGGTTGTCTATGTAAAGCGGCCATACAATGTTATTTAAGAGTATAACCTTAATGCCTTATGCATACTGAGTGGTCACATTATTAAATACACATGATCGGCCAATCATGTGTATACTGTATGCATACAAGCATGCATAGTATACAAATACATACTGTAATACATACAGTGTCCAGTATTAGTACTGTAGAGCATGAGAGAGAGAGAGAGAGAGAGAGAGAGAGAGAGAGAGAGAGAGAGAGAGAGAGAGAGAGAGAGAGAGAGA
>JAODTR010004230.1:0-12208 GCA_025399935.1 Amblyopsis rosae | reverse complement strand
GGTCCCTTGCTGAAGCTGCTGCCCCCGCGACCCGACTCCGGATAAGCGGGAGAAGATGGATGGATGGATGGATGGCACTGCGCCATGTTTGGCAAAAACCAAACAAAGAATATCAGCACAAACACCTCATACCAACTGTAAAGCACGGTGGTGGAGGGGTGATGATTTGGGTTCATTTTCTAGCCACAGGACCTGGGGACCTTGCAGTCATTGAATAAACCATCCTTTGTATACAAATGTATTCTAGAGTCAAATGTGAGGCCAGAGAGTTAAAGCTTGGCTAGTATTGTACCACACAAAAGGACAATGAATGACAGAATGGCTGAAAAAGAAAATAATCAAGGTGTTGGCCCAGTTGAAGTCCAGACCTCAACCTAATTTAAATGCTGTAGCAGGACCTTATGAGAGCAGTGCATAAACAATGGCTGCAAACCTCAATGAACTGAAGTCTCATTGTAAAGAAGAGGGGTCCAACATTTTTCCACAATGATGTGAGACTGATAAAGTAATACATAAAATGGTTATTGCTGCTAAAAGTGCTATTTAATCATAAGGTGTACTTAGTTTTTCACACATGCCTTCTTCAGTTTGTTAAATATATCATGACATGGTGTAATATGTCATGTGGTGTTGCTCATCTGAGGTTGTAATTACCAAATATTCAGACCTGTGACCTATACTACGAGCGGAGTCCAACCTACCAAGATTTTTCTCGAAGTTATCAAGGAAAGTCAGGGTTGACAAACTATCCCTGCTTACATTGGTGTTAAACGGAATGACGACGAAGATGTTGGTTTGTTGAGTCGGTGTTAACTTCTTTTGAGTTTGTGCACGTTCACATAAAAACAGCACTGTCGCCAACACAGGCCGAGTTTTTGTGTGAAGGCGTATGCTCCGCCCCCGCCCACCATGTGTTTACATATTGAAACAATGCATTTTTATTGTTATAAGGCAAGCTATTGCCTGTTATATGAGAACGCACAAAAGGCCCATTTGATCTTTAGAACACAACAAATGTGTACAGCCTTTCTTGCGTGCATGCTATTAAGCCTACTTAACCACAGAGAAACTACTCTGAGCAGTTTAGAGGTGCAGAGTAAATTGCCATGACAGCATACCTCACGCAAAACCTCTCCACCTTTTGTAGTATGGGTTACTCTGCAATCTTCTGAAAGTTACTCCAGAAGTTACCTGGATAAGACAGTTACCTTCCTTTGTAGTACAGGCCTCAGCTAAGGAACAGATGATTGTTATGTCCTGACATGTAAAACCATAGAATACAATGAGGGTGCACTTTATTTTTCACGACTGTATGTACTTTATCATTTGAGATTTTTTATACATTTGCAAAACTTTCAAACAAACTTTTTTTCACTTTGCCATTATGGGGTATTGTGTGTAGAATTTTGAGAAAATTCTGATTTTAATCCATTTTGGAATAAGGCTGTAACATAAAGTGAAGCGCTGTGAATACTTTCCAGATGCACTGTATATAGGACCTAACACTTTGTTGCCGTTACACATCATGCCATCCACACAGCCTGACCCTGTGGCCTACTGTACCTGCGCAGGGCATGCTCCCCTCTAAAGCGTGGTGATAGAGGCCCCTTCTCAAATGGGTAGTTGATGGTAGCTGGCTCTCTGAACAGGTAGCTCATTGTCATGCCCAGACCTGAGAACAGCATGGGAACAAATATTACCACGCTTGAGACATTCTATAGCTCAGCCTATGGAACACCTCTTTGACGTGACCAAACAAACAGTTCAGCATAAAACAGCATTTACAATATACCATAAACAGCATCGATCAATCAGAGAATCAAAGTCATTCAGAAGTGACAGCTTCAGAACCCCTGCCCTAACCCTGATGGAACCATAGGATGTAAACAACATACTTGTGTCAATATAATATTGATACTTGTGTCAATATAATATACTGCAATATCATCATTTTTACCACCCACCCACCTACTATACACTACACTTAACCATATTCCTATATGTCAACAGATATTCATAGATCTATACGTTTTATTTTATTTCCATGTAAACAAATGTTTTTCTTCAGTAACTAGGCTGTCAACTCATTTGGCAATCTGTCCCTCAATAATAATGCGTGTGAAGCAAAGCATCATGCACCTCTGAACAGCTCCGTCCAGAGCAATGTCTGAGCGGCTCGGTCAGTGATGGACTTCAGGTCTAGGGGGGCCTCCTGGGCATTCACATACTCTGCAGGGGAGAGAGCATGGCAGCAGAGATGGCAGCTTCAGGCATCTCATTAGCTCTTTAGCACAGGACACATCAAGTGTAAATGGGTGCTACTGCTAAGAATGGCACCGAGAGTGAGTGTTTTCTTTTGCTGGGTATTCCCCATACAATTGTGAAGCACCTTGTGATTTTTATCTGTGAAATGTGCTATATAAATACATTGTACTTACTTACTTTACGATACTGAGATCAGAAATTGGTCTGATACTGAGCGATTTATAGCTGGATCGTATTGGTGACAATTAGATCTTAACCGATGCATGGGGCTAATCCAATTAAATTAATTTACACGCATAGGTCTACTGTCAAGCATCAGCCATGTCTAACCTACCCATGCCACTATCAGCAGCAGGTTTCTAAAATGCATCTAGTGCCTAAAAAGGATTTGCTGTCATTTACTTTGCAACCCAACCTAAACCAAACCACTCAAACTAACACATACATCAATGGCAACATTGTAATATTTCCTTATATTCATACATAGCCCATTATGTTTTACAAAGTTAGGAAAGCAATGTTCCAGCCTGATGGCTCCTTACACAAAACATGATTCCAAGTCTCTTCCTCAGTCATAGTGAGGAATAAAACTTATTTTAACACTGGAATCAGAAAGGTACTCAGGGCAGGTATCTGTATCAGGACTGAAAAAATTGGATCGTGCCATCCCCAGCTACTGCATTGCTTACTAAAGCCGTTCCTCTGCGCCGACACACTCAAGGACCTCACCACACTCTGGCTGGTCACAACAGCGCCTGACAGAAAATAAAACCATTAGAAAGTAAATTTTGCACATGGTTGAGTCATGGGGAAATGTATCTACTGTAAGAAAACGATCGAGCAATTGATAGATATAATTAATAATAATAATAATAATAATAATAATAATAATAATAATAATAAGAAGAAGAAGAAGAAGAAGAAGAATTAATGTGCCATTCAGTTAACATTCAGAGACTTCTGTCTTTGCAAAATGTGAAACTAATACAATTATTAAGATTTCAGAACCCAAACCACTGTTAACTTACCTGGTCTTGACACAGAGTACAGTAAACGCAATGTTGCAGCCATCACGTCTGCCACGCTAAAGACACACACACAAACAGGACAGACCATTTAATCAGCTGGTTACTTGCATGTGGGTATTTCCCAAACAAAATCAAGGGAAAGAAGAAACAATATTATGCACGCGTTTGGCATGTATAAAAATATGGATGGGTTACAAGTCACAGATAAGGCATTTTGTGTTTGTGGATAGCAAAACTACATTTATAATTCTTGAGGTCCTTGTCTGTTGGAAAGCAATGGAAACGAAGATATGGCTGTTTTCTGCTATAATTGGTACTTAAAGGTACGCAACAATCAGAACTATGAGCCCTCCTCTTCGTTTGCAGCATTTTCAATAGTATACAATCCGACAGGAAGCATTGATGACCTTCAATTCGCTGAAGTGGAAGTCTGTGACTGTTGTTAGTGCGGCTCAGTACGAAGCAGCCATATCTGCCAGTGGAAAAGACCCAATAGGCCTAGGTGGTGCACCCAAGTCAAGTGAGGGAGACAGTCAGCAGCCCGGAGATGCAGAACAGGCTATAGCCTACAAGAGATGTCAGGTACAAATTGCAGCAACATTCTATTCAGATAATGCCTTATCTGTGTCCCGACCCTGATCAGACAGAGATGGGGGGTATAGCACCTTGTTTGGACTACATGCAGCAGATTGCCACTCAGCTGTCAGGCTAATGAAGGCAGAAATAACTGCCACATATTATTGCAAAAAAACAAAAACTTAGTTGTGTTATTTAGAACCACTGCCTTGATATTGCCACCTAAGATATAATATAGTAGTTTTTTACCCAAAACAGCTACCGTAGGCGTAGTGTATCTTTAGCTGCCATGTTTTCATTTTAGTGGATGTCAACATGCTAGCTTGGTTAGCATCAGTGAGTTACTATTAATGTAGCTAAAAATGCGTTTGAGATCTGTTGACCCAGATGGAGCATGTTGTCAGAAGAATTTTAAATATCTTAAATTAAAACAAGAATATACTGTAACTGTACAGTATATGGCTAATCTTAACACACCCGGCAAAACCTCAAGGACTTTCAATAAAGGTCGTTTAAGGTGAATGATGAGTGGCTACATCTTATAAACACACATACACACGAGATTAAATGAACCAGTTGACCGTGCAAACAAATGAAATACTTATTAAAGAATAATTTGTGTTTCATAGAATTGTAAACTCACCAAAGTGTCGCTATTTGGCCTTTTCAACCAGAACAGCGGACTATTTCAGATGGGTTCTCATTAACAGGAAATGACGGTACAGAACAGGACGACAGGGTGTACAGGTCACGCCTCCTTTTTCTAATGACACTCGAAAAGAAAAGAAAACCATTCGTTTATAAATAACCCCAAAACACGTTGCAAATAAAATGTATGCTCACTCTGCCTGCTATAACGTTTTCCACATTGTGTCATGTTTCAGCTTTCCCCTCAAAATTATACACACAATACCATATAATGGCAAAATTAAAAAATTGAGTTTGAAAGTTTTGCAAACGTATTAAAAATTAAAAATGGTAATAATCACTTGTAGCCTACATAGCCTTTGCCATGACACTCAAATTCAGTTGATTGGACATTATTTGGAAAGGCATGTCTATATAAGGTACCAGAGTTGACAGTGCATGTCAGAGCACAAACCAAGCCATGAAGTCCAAAGTATTGTCTGCAGACCTGTGAGACAGGATTGTATCGAGGCACAAATCTGGGGAAGGCTACATAATGATTTCTGCAGCATTGACCTTCAATGCTGCAGAAATCATCATCTGCAGATGTAAGAAGTTTGGAACCACCAGGACTCTTATTACTAGAGCTGCCAAACTGAGCGATCGGGGGAGAAGGGCTTTAGTCATGGAGGTGACCAAGAACCCGATGGTCACTCAGACCATGACTCCACCGTTGCTCCCCAGAGAGAGAACCTTCCAGAAGGACATGCCATTTCTGTAGCACTCCACCAATCAGGCTTGTATGGTAGAGTGGCCAGACAGAAGCCACTTCTCAGTAAAGGGCAGTAAGGCACATGCCAGCCCGTCTGGAGTTTGCCAAAAGGCACCTGAATAACTTTTATTTGAAAAAGAAAAAATACTATGGTCTGACGAAACAACAATTGAACTTTTTAGCCTGAATGCCAAGCATCATGTCTGGAAGAAAACAGGCACCGCACATCACCTGTTCAGTACCATCCCAACAGTGAAACATGGTGGTGGCAGCATCATGCTGTGGGGATGTTTTTCAGCGGCAGGAACTGGGAGACTAGTCAGGATCGAGGGAAAGATGAATGCTGCAATGTATAGACATCCTTGATAAAAACCTGTTCGAGAGCACTCTGGGCCTCAGACTGGGAGAAGATTCATCTTCCAACAGGACAGACAATCATAAGCACATAGCTAAGATAACAAAGGAGTGGGTTTGGGACAACTCTGTGAATGTCCTTGAGCCAGAGCCCAATTGAACATCTCTAGAGAAATCAAGAGATCCTGCAAAGAAGAATGAGAAAAACTTCCCAAAAGTAGGTGTGCCAAGCTTGTAGCATCATCCTCAAAAAGACTTGAGGCTGTAATTGCTGCCAAAGGTGTTTCAAAGTATTGAGCATACTTATGTACATGTGATTTATTTTTAATACATTTGCAAAAATATCAAACTTTTTTCACTTTGTCATTATGGGGTATTGCATGTAGAATTTTGAGGGGGAAAAATATGTTAATCAAATTTGGAATAAGGCCATAACAGCATGGAAAAAGTCAAGCACTGTGAATACTTTCCAGATGCAGTGTATTATCGTGTAGCTATTCAATGGAGCAGGAGGCTGCAAATTGTTAGGCTACCGGTATATGAGGTTGATGTAGGCTAAAACACTAAATTGTGAATGAGTGTATTTGTGATAAAAAACGTTTTTTTTTTTTTTATAAAACTTAATCAGAGTATTAAATACATTCAAATTAAACAAATACACTTGTGCAACATGTAAAGCTGTGCTATATGGAAGCAATTCATTTAATATATTGACTATCACAAAATGTCATTAATAAAAAATATCCAATTGATATTCAGCACACTTATGAAAGTATGGGATGAAACCAATACACTACAGGCTTATTACATTTAATACATATCTCAATCTAAGAGACATTTTACATGTTATTTTTATTATAGGAAAGTAAACTACAATCATAATTGTACTATATGATCTCATTGAAAGTCTGTTATTTCAAGTTATTGCCATGCCATCCACAGATACTGTACATTACATAATTTTAACTTTTTTACAATTCATTCATTGTGCTTTCAGGAGATTAATGCATAATCTACAGTGTGCATGGAGATAAGGGACATGGTATGAACAAAGAAACCTAGTAGTGAGCTATACTATACATGCATAAAGTATTATTTATCCATTTAATTATAGTTCACAGGTGCAATGCAAATGCACACAACAGATATCATACCAGGCACAATCAGATTTCAAGCAAGGTGTTAGAGCAAAATCAAGTTTTACTGCAAAGTGCACAAAATAAATGTTTGCAATTCTGTTTTATCTGTAACTGTAAACTGTAGCCTATGTTTTAGCTAACTGTAAGCTGTAGCTCACTATTTTGATAAGTGTTTAATCATGCATACAGTGTATATTCAATTAAGTGAATACAGTCTTTTCTATGGATGGAATCCTGAATATTTTAGTTTATGGTTTTGGTCTGTCATCTCCCTTACTTCACATGTGCCTTATGATGTATCATCCCCAATATTTTAAAGGTTCAACCCTTAAATGTCACATTGAATAATTTATGTCCAATGTTGGATATTTTAATGCTCACATTGTGCACCCCATCCACACATCTTTATGCCAGCATATGTGACAAGGAGTGAATTAATTAATTACAATGTATTTATTTATCATGTACTTCCCCTAAAGAAAAGAGGACAGATGAGTAGCTATATCGTCCCTCCATCCATCCATCTTCTCCCGCTTATCCAGAGTCGGGTCACGGGGCCAGCAGCTCCAGCAGGGGACCCCAAACTTCCCTTTCCCGAGCCACAGGAAGCTCTGACTGGGGCTCTGAACCCGTGATCTTGTTCTTTCGGTGATGACCCACCCTTCATGACCATAGGTGAGGGTAGGAAAGAAAATTGTAGATCGAGAGCTTTGCCTTCCGGTGCGGTAAAGTGATTGTAATAACGCTCCCGCTGTTCCGATTCTCCAGTCAGTCTCCCGCTCCAATGGCCCCTCATTTGCGAACAAGACCCCGAGGTATTTGAACTCCTTCACTTGGGGTAAGAACTCCCTACCCAGAGTAGGCACTCATCGGTTTCCTGCTGAAAACCATGGCCTCAGATTATATTATGCCTGTGTGTGGAAAAGTATGAAACAGGCCTATACCTAAAGCACGTTACAGCCTGGCTCAAGGGCTGTAACTAAAAAGAACACAAATAATCTCCAAACTAACAGAATAACATATGAGGTTTGAATGTCTGTAGGTGTACGTATTAAACATGCGTGTTGCATGCTAACTAAACTAAGGCACAAACCAAAGAACAAATAGCATGTGTGGTGCCAGGAGAGTCAGAGGCAGTGTGCTCCTATATAGGTGAAAGGCCCAGGTGCACTTCATTAAACTACTTAGTGCCTACTCATCCAGCTAATAAGGAGAAAACAATCACAGGCCCTGTTAAAACAAGGAAGGGCATTTATCAAACACTACATATGTTTGATAACCTACTGCGTTATATTCCATATATTTAGAATTGTGCCAGGGTTCCTGTATTTAATGTTTTCATTTATATAAATAGACATTTTCACACTACATTGATGCAGAAAATGCACAAATTGTTCCATAAGAAATCACCAGAATGCAGAAATTGAAGTGTTTGCTTCTCAAAAGAACTTAAGCTAGACTGGATAGTTATAAAGGGTCCATTTACTGCTACTGTACACCTTCATGTTTTAGGATTTTATAGGCATAAACACAATTGTATATGTGCTTTTATATATGTGTGCCTCCAAGCCATTGAGAAGGTAAACAAAATAACAATGTTTTTCAGATTTGGTGTGTAACCTACCAGTAACTACATATAGTTCTTACAGTAAGTAGTTATTTCGGGTATGAATAAAACCAATGATGAAATATAATATAATTGCACAAAGCCAATTGCCTACATATAGAATATAAATTACGTCAAGTTTCCAAATACATTGCTGGTGCAGCAATGGCTCCAAACAGCCAATTACCAAGGGATTTAATTGCTTTGCTTGGGTTGTCACCTTGGAGAAACAGCACATTAAACCGTAACCGTAATTATCAGTGGGGCCGAGCAGAGCTTGCCGGAATAGCATTAGTTTATCGCTCTCTAGTGTTTGGAATTTAAACTGCAATGTCAACAACGTGATCTGTAGCCTAATATATTACGTGTATTTATTTTGCCCAGTGCCGCCGTCACAACGGAAGATGGTGTGGAGGAGCAGGTGGGGAGACCAGATCAGTTATCCTCGGGCCCAGGGTCCCTCTGCCCTTTAAATAATCTGTTGGATATTTTGTTAATATACATTTTTGTCGAACTTTATATATTATTTGTGAGACACACAGACGCTTGTTATTTGTTCTGCTAATCTTTACCTTCCTCAAAAACCATTGTACTTTGCCTATACCTCCCTATAATGCAACGATGGTTTGGTCGGATTCTGTCACATTATGGTAGAAAGTTAAAGCTCTCTGCAGTTCCACATCTGGCCACAGATTTTCATTGGAAAGCTGTGTGGCGCTGTGGAGTTTCTGTGGGCAGAGACGTTCCCTGTCCAACACTTCTTATAATGAGGTGATTGCAAGGTGAAACTCAAAATGTACATTTTGATTTACATCATAGCAGATGCATTCATTCAAAGCCACAACCAATTAGTAAATGTGTCAACAGATGAACAGGTACTATTGTATTGTAAATACATACTGTTCTGTTAATAATGATGTCATCATGTTATCAGGGATAACACATTACCAATACATCATTCAAACCTCCTAGATAATATTAATATTATAGTTAAGTGCTTAAAGAACCCTTTTGCATTTCTCAGCACCAGAGGTTACAGTTGTTAAAGATGCACACACTTTCTCAATCAGCAACAGGTCAGCACTGCAGACAGTAAAATCTAGCACCCCAACTCTAACACCTACGTCTATGCAGTCAATGATATTTGCATTGTCCGAAAAGACCACAACTGGATGGCATGTTGCTCCAAAGTGTGTACCCCTGCATTAATGGTGCACTCAGATGTGTAGGTTATCTATGCCATTGAACATATATTTTCATGAAAGAAAGCTGGCTTTTGGACCTAATGCACATGGACAAGCCCTGCATCATCCAACCAATAAGCAATGTTGCACATTTTCCAAACCACATAAGGAAATATCAGCATACTTTATTGAGCACAGCAACACGTCATTGTGCTAATCACTTTATATTGGTAATAATAATAGTACGGTATAGGAGCAGAGAGGACACAATTAAGTGTGTGCACCGACCACACGAGCAACATGCGTCATAATGTAGAGTGGCCTACGTGAATGTAATGAAGCATGTGAGGTTTAATTAGAAATGTTTTTGATGACACCAGTCAGTTACATTATAGCACCTGGTGACCTTGAGGACGGGCAGCTCATTCACAACGTCCCTACAAGTAAGTGTGTAAATGATCATTCCTAATAATTTTGAATTCAGCTTCGATATTCTTTTCATTTTGTACGCTTATAAAACTTTCTGGTCAAGCAAGAGAAGGCACTGTCATCTGTGGGATTTGCTGTCACCTAGTCTGACTTGAGAACAGTGTCTGGCTTGCTTACTTGTATCTGTATAACTTTCTTGCTTGATTTTTTACACTTTATATTTGTTTTATATTGGACTTTTTCTGTACATGTCATGTTATATATCTCCACCCACCCCTTTCCTTACAGCAGTCTTGTAGCAGTCTTGACTGCTACAAGCTAACCCTTTACACCAGGGGTGCCCAACTCCGGTCCTGGAGCCCAGCTTGTTTTAGATGTCTCCCTGCTCCAACACACCTGACTCAAATCAATGGGCTTCTGCAAAGACTGATAACGAGCTATTCATTAGAATCAGGTGTGTTGGAGCAGGGAGACATCCAAAACATGCAGGGCGGTAGCTCTCCAGGACCAGGATTGGGCACCCCTGCTTTACACCCTTTATAATAGATTTCAGATCCTTCATTGGCTAGAAGCTATCTCTGTTATCAGCACTTCTTCTCAAATTCTCCCTGTCCATCGTATCATTCTGTTGTGTCCTCTAGTGAGTCGGTGGTTGAACGGGACAGAGGTCAACAGGCTATGGACAGAGGTGGAGAAGTGGGTGCTGGTGACTGTATTGGGGATTGAGATAACCATGGGCGTGGTGGGCAACTGTCTTGTTCTTCTCGTCAAGCTCAAGGTAAGGTCTCTCCCCACACTGCCCAGTGTGCCAGCCTCTATCTACTAATTATATTTAGACTAACTTATAATATTTGTGTAACGGTCCGTTCTTTTGAGTTCATGACATCTTTCACTGGTTGTTAGAAAAACACGCAAACAATCTTTAGCTTCATGTGTGTCTTGTTATCCTTGATCTTTAAGTTCTTATTTGAGAGTCACATGATTGTTTTTTAGCTAAGATATCTGCTCTGTAGGCCTATATACAGTATATGCACTGTATTTAATAGTAAAATAAATATGTTAATCACATGCTTATTACCTAATCTTTATTATTATTGTTATTAACAGCAAGGTTTATTTATTATAATTTACTATAATTTATTATAATTGCTGGATCCACTCACTATGTTCCAGAATAGCTGTATCTCTCTCTCTCTCTCTCTCTCTCTCTCTCTCTCTCTCTCTCTCTCTCTCTCACTCAGTGCAAGGGCCAGTTCTGCTGTCATTACCAGCTGCCCTTCCTCAGCCTGACCTTGTCAGATCTAGGTAAAGACACACTGTTTTGTCTTTTAGTCTATAGTGGTAATATCATCCCTTCATCCATATGTGATTGGATGCTGTATACTGTACTATATGTAATATGTGATCCCACCATTAAAATAAAAGGAAATGGGTCAAGTCAAGTCAAGTGTATTTATATAGCCCTTAATCACATTGCAGTCTCAAATGGCTGTACAGCCTACATTTCACATGGAAACAATACCCCCTTAACCTGCTTCGTCCCCCGGGAAAGGAAAAACTTCCATTAAAAAATCGAAGGGGAAAAAAGGCAAGAAACCTTGGGAAGGGACCACAGAGCGTGGAATCCACCCCTCCAGGATGGTTAAGATACAATAGGTGATGATAGGAAAAACCCCATGTTTTACATTAACTGTGGGTTAAGGTAAAGGTAGAATGTTATGTGAAGGTAGAGCATTTACTTTAATGGATAGTATTAACATTTGTCTTCCGTACCTCAATTAAAACTGAACCCCTTGGATTTTAAGAGATAATTTTTCTACAGGATATAGTACAATACCAGGATATATAGCTACTGGTGCAGATGAACTGATGCTATTTATGTAGTTACAATATAAAAAAAAGAATAAAACATAATGATATTAGAATGTGTCTCAGAATAAAAAATGATATTATTCATTTGTGTCTCATGACCACAGAATAAAACATTATGATATTAATTTGTGTCTCATGACCACAGAATAAAACATCATGATATTAGTTTGTGTCTCATGACCACAGAATAAAAAAATATATAATTAATTTGTGTCTCATGACCACAGAATAAAACATTATGATATTATTTTGTGTCTCATGACCACAGAATAAAACATCACTTTGAGGAACTCCTGAATCCGACTGACATGCTCTCTGTGATCGAGACAGAGCTGGAGGCTGATGGGGGATCATCA
>JAODTR010004228.1:0-12209 GCA_025399935.1 Amblyopsis rosae | reverse complement strand
TCAAGGCTCCAGACAACACAGCTCTCAGGATCATAGGGACACACAAACCTCTCCACCACGATAAGGTGATGTTTCCCAGAGAGGAATTGTATTGTATTGATTATTGTACTGTTCACAATAAATAGTTATATAAAAATATTATATTCTGTGAGCCACATTATACGGTAGATATTTATAAGAATATATTGCTTTGTGCAGTATACAGTATAATGTGTAATGTACATGAAGAGAACATCTGGGCAAAGAAGGAATATAGTTTTCCATACCATCAGACACGCACAGAACCATATACAGTAATGCAGCTTTACAACCCACATAACCCTCTTCACCGACGCTACTCCCCTTCATAGACACCCCTTCATCTCTCTGTCCAAGCAATCAAATGCTTTTATTTTTAGCAATTCCTTTTCATGCATCTGTGTATTTACACGTGCAAATAGAGTGCTTCCCCCGATGCACATTCCCCCCCTGTCACTGGGGGGTCTTGCACTGGGCACCCCAGATATCCCTGCAGATTGCAGAAGGGCATCAACAGCAGATGGAACGTGTACACACCGGCTTGCTAAACTACGTCAACTCTGTCTAGCTCTCCCTCAGGATCGCCTTCAGAAATGTCAGGAAGGACAAACAACACATAGACAAGCACACATGTACCACATGCACATATGGACACATGGCGAAATCAACAGGTTAACATCTGAATACAGCTCGTTCAAAGGCAGCGCAATATGCAAGACCATACTGACAGACACACACATTGAATAACACATTAGCTCCTCTTATATAAGGGTGGGTGTTGTAACTCACAAATCAATGTGCTAAGAATGTGTGTGCGTGTGTGTGTGTGTGTATGCTATTTGTTTATGTGATCTACTAACTGAAAGACACTATCAGTAAACAGGCCCTGAGGCAAAGGTCATCACACGCACACACACACGCGCGCACCTACACACACACACAGATAAACCAATGCAGCAGCTCCGTCCTTAGGGAGAGTCACAGTGGCGTGTAACGTGATTGGCATACCCAATGTGTCAGACTGCACCTGTTCTGCAGCAGGGCCATCAAAGGAAAAACTCCAGAGGTGGTCATTCCTGTATGTACTTGTATACAGTGGAGCCAAGCGTAAAACTAACAGCTTGGGCGTTCTGTTTGTGCAAGAGTGGCCAACACAACCACGTTGGTTGACCTGCAGCAAATGCTGGTTGAAGAATGGGATGCCATCCCACAGCAGTGTGTGACCATGGTGACCAGCATGAGGAGGACGAGCCAGGCGGCTGTGGTTATGTATGGTTCTTCCACACGCTACTGACGCTCCTGTTTGTTAAATAAATAATTGTTAAATTGCCAATATGTCTTGTTGTTTCAGACTTCAAATATCCAACCCACCAAACAAGAGTCAACAGCAAAGAAAAGCAAACAACAACAAACAAGTTGTTTTCATGAGCTCAGCTCAGCTCTGCTGCTCATCCCACAAATGCGGCACACTTTAAAATGGATATAATCTGTATAATAAAATACCAAACACACATTTCCTTTATTTTTGTGTTATGTTTATTTTCCCCTGGGGTCTGTGATGCAGAAGCACAGACATGATAAAATATCTCAACATGGGCAACACAACAGGACCCTGAGTGGCTTCAAAGTGCGATTGCACGTTTGAGTAAACATCATGCTTGCTCTTACATTTTTAGATGTGCTCAATGAGAGTGTCACAGAAATGTTTGGCTGTAACACGGACATGTTCACCACAGCAGCAGTTCAGCTTCAGTTGAGTTAAAACCAGCCAAGTCTCTCTCTCTTTTCATCTTTGCAGGGTTGGAGCACACAAGGTCCACCTGAAGCCTGCCGGATCTCACGGATTTTATTTACTGGCTTTCTATCACATTATTAGTTACGTCTAAGAAGCAGGAGCCAATAAGGTCACACTTGGAAACCGCATGGCTTTTTGTTGACTCATGGCCGTGTCAAGGTGAGTAATCAAATATGGGGGTGGACTTCCTAAATAGCAATTTGACAGTGTGGATGGGGTTGCAATCATGTTTGGTCAAGTTTGTTTGCTTGAACTTTTACATAGAGCAAAATAACAACAGTATTTCTTTTTCTAGACTTAAATATGCCCCAAAATCTCACGTTTGCCCCAGCTAACTAGCTGTCTGAAACACAAACAGTAAATGTTGTCAAATGTGAAAATATTTATCTGGCTAAACCTGGACATTCCATAGGCTTCATTGGTAGCCTGCATTTCAGGGTTAGTGCACCACTTTTGATTAAATACACTTTGAGATTGAATCGCTATTTTCTGAATAAAAGGATTAGTTATTTCCACTCACTTTATTTGTGTTTATTAAGCTTCGTAGGGCTGTTTTGCTATAGCTCTTCTCATGACCAGTCCTTTTGCAGTCTACTGTACACAATAATTTTGATTGTAAATGCACTCATAATAATAATATTTGCAAAGGACTAGCAATGAAGAATATATGGAATGGAAAGCTGGGAAAATGTGGATTACATGATTCAATCACTCTATAACCAGATAACTCTCGCAATCATAATTCTATATACTGTAATAGGGGAATGTTTTAAAATGACATGGTGAAGTGATAAACAATACACTCCCTTGCATATGATGTACACTATACTGTATATTAATGCATACATTACTGTGGAAACACATAAATACATCAAAGACAGACCCCCCGTCAGCCAATACTTGACACTAAACACCCCTAGACCCATCTACTGATAGATGTGTGTACCACAGGGAAACAAGATACAGTATGTACACTTGGCATACTGGCCTTGATTGGACAAATTATTAATTTAAAGGATAAATGATAGATAACATCTTTCAGAGGCTCTTCTGTCCTTGCTTGAATACATGAACATGTTGGACATTCAGCAGAGAGAGTCACATGAAAGCAAGTCATCACAGCACATACTATGATACTATAGGGGAAGCGACACTGTACAGTATATTAACCAGAGCTAGGTTTGGTCTGTTGGTGTGTACAGCATATGCAATATGAGATATGCTGCATCTCTCTGGTAATATCACTATTCATCACTGTAAGTTGTAGTTTTGTGTTCCTGTGGTGGGTAAACCTGAAGTTGCAAGCTGTAAACAACTTGCCAGAGGAGTCACATCACATAACATGATGTATGCACTCATGTACAGTATGTACATACAGTATATGCCACATGAAGTGTCTGTAGACATAAAGTATGTGCCTACAACTGTACAGTATACTGTATGTTTATTGTGTGCCTATGTGCTGCAAATGTGCTACAGTGAGTTTGAGGGGTGTATGCAATTCAGATAGCAGCTGTGTTTGTGTGTACTGAAGCCTGGGATTTGATTTGAGCAATCTGAACAAGTCACCACTCTGCTGAGAATCATTTGTGTGTGCGTGAATGGGTGGTGTGTGTGATATATATAGAGAGAGTGTAAGTCGGAAGAATATTCCAAAAGTCCAGACCAATAAGCATTACGGAGATTCCGCTCTCTCTTCAGTTTATCTGAGCTGTTCGTCTCCACTGGGAATAGGAGTGATTAAGATCACTGCTGGGCCTGACTACAGACTATACTGGCTTTTATATGTCTGCTCTCAGAAAGGTCTAGCATACTGTATCAACTCAGCTAGAGAAAGATGAAAGACACTGGCCAGATCAAGTACATTGTGTGCGACAGACATGTAAGTGTCTTTATGAGTTTGAAACACCACACTCTGACACAGTGTGGTTGTCCTTTATTGCCCTGATAATAATAATAATATACAGAAGTAATTTATGTACATACCGGTATATTGAAGAAGGAACAACACTAAGCAGAGGCATTGATCACAAAAGGACACAGTTTTGGTAATAAATAATATGAACATGAAAAACGTACATTTATAACCATGTCTCCCACGTTTACTACATTTCAGTGTTCAGTTGCATGTTATTTATTTTTTACTTTGGTAAAGATCAAGAGTTTGAGGGTCTGGTCCATTTCCAGTAGCACAATGTACATCTCTGGAGTTTAAGAAATAATGCAGTCACCTAGAGTCCCTTCATGGGTGCTGCTCTGGTTCATACAAGATAGGGTTTTAGATTCCAGATCATTGTTTTACAGAACAGCAGAAAAAAGCTCTCGCAAAAAATCTCTAAAATGATTACTTCATCCTTTTAGCTTTTATACTTCTAATAATGAAACCAAAAAACAGCATCATCTATGAATCTATGAATCTATGAATTGTAAGCAAGATACATGATGCTATGTACAGTAACTGTTCAAAATGTAGCACTGTAAAGTGAAAGTAAATGTGATTTGTAAATGATCAAAAGCATATCAAATGCTAAGCATATTAAATATAATATTTTCAACTGAAAATATGGGAGTAGAGACCCCAAAGGGTTAAGAGGGATTGAATCACCTTAGATGAAGCTTCACATGGAATATCTACATATTCAAAGTGTATAATATCAATGTGTATAATTTACTGGATATTGTAAAAGTCACATTAAATATGACTAAGGGGATAAGATGGATAACGGTGATGTTAAGGGAAACCTGTGACAAAAAAGTAAGAAAAGGCAGAATGAAATAGTTTGATTCGGAGGGGAGTAAATGATAAATGATGTACAGTGCAGGGCGCCTGCAGATCTAAGTACATTTATTAAGCGTGAAAGGTACTGTGGAAATGTATGGAGTGCATGAGGCCACACAATGTGGGCAACTACAGCACTGTACACCTAGGGTAGCTATCTCACGTCGTTGCCAAACAACAATATACTGCACCGCACCTACTAACGAATATCAAAATGGCAGAAAACACTTGGGTTTGTAGCGCCGTACCTTCTCACCAGGTGGTCAAAATATTTACTGAGCATCTTCACAGGGTAGAGTTGATGGCAGCAGCGGAGAAACCGTTGGCAGGGAGGCACAGATCTGACCACGTTAAGGATTGTGAGCGTGTTCCTCCATCACACGGGGGGAGTTGTGGGTGAGGAGATGGGGGGAGGGGGGGGGGGGCGTGGGGGGGTGAGCTCGGCCCTCGGCTCTCAAGTGAAGTCTTTGGACACGGCCTCTATGAAGTTGGGGGCCGACATGAGGATGGTGAAGGTGCAGATGATGGAGAAGAGGGAGAAGGCCACAAGGCACAGGCGGTCCACCACCGCCGCCGCAAACTTCCACTCGCCGCACACGGCCTCGGCCTCGTCCTGCTGCCGGAAGCGCCGGCCGATGTACTGCACCTCCTCCAGGATCGCAGAGATCTCCGGAAGCTGCTCCCGCAGCAAAGTCCACGCCGGGTCCACGTAGGTGTGGCTACCGCCGCCGCCGTGGACCCTCAGGCTAGCCTCGGCGCCAGGCGGGAAGCCGGGGTTGTCCGTGGAGTGGTAGCCGAAGAACAGGCTGATGTTGCCGTTGGTGGCTGCGGGCGGCTGGCTGGAGGCCTGGCCTGGGACGCTGCTCAGCTGGACGCTAGTGGCGCTGCTGTGATGGGCCGGAGGAGGCGGGGAGCACCCGTAGGAGCTGGCCTGGCCCGCCCCGGCCTTGCTCTCCTCCCCGGGCTTCTTCATGCGCAGGAGCCAGGCGCACCAGTTGAGGAGGATGACGCGTACCTGGATGAAGAGGGAGGACAAGGGGGAGCAGGTAGAGACACACCCACAGTCTTGACTGAGGACGCTACCTTGACTTCATATAAATGAACACTAATAGGGCGAAAAGTACATTTGTCCTTCGTCATGTGGGTCCTGGTCACTACCTGAAACACGATTTGCAAAAGAAATTCTAAAATTGTCTAGCTTAAATAAACCACAATAAAAGTATTAACGGACTACTTAAAATCATTTCACAATGAAGCGCATGAAAATTAGGGTGGCCAACGCTTAACAGAAGCATCCTGGGATTGATCTCAAACACATTTGGGCTACCGTGAGCCCAATGCCCAGCTCCTACAGTAGCCGTTCCTGCTCCTTAAGGCTCACGGTAAAATAACTCATTTAGACAACAAAGCAAAACAAACACCTACCCATCTAGGCATCTTGCCTCCATGTGGGTCGTGGTGGTGGAACTGGAGAACCAGGACTGTAACCACGACAGAAAGACCCACAATCATCATGGTACTGGCAAAGTACTGGGCTGGACAACACAGGAAAATGACAATATTTTTACTAACACTGGTGAACAGTACTTTGTAATAAACCATAGGAATATAACCGCAACTCCTCTCGCTCCAACAGAAATATTTCCATATCCCTTCTCAAACCCTTTATCCGTGCGCACCGGTGAATAGTATAGCAGGATTCTTGCCTACGAAACAACCAAGTACAGCCCAAGGACTGCTATTGGAGCTGGGCCTCAATGGGATTCAAGTTCTCAATCAATGAGATCAAAGCATATAAGCATTGTGTTTCTCCTCATAGAAAAACATCTCAGCATTCTTTTATGCTAACTGAACAGTGTTGGGCAGGTTACTCAGGAATAGTAATATGTTACTAGTTACTTACTGCTCCTTCAAAAAGTAATATTTTGTTACTTATTACTGGGTATTAAAAGTAATTAGTTGTGTTACTAGTTACATTACTATATTTCTTTCACAATCACTACCCTGCCTCACCCCTTCTGAAAAATGACAACCTGTGTAGCCATCTCATTTTAGAATTGAATCCTCTTTATTGGAACAATAATGAACCTTAGGAGTCAACAATCATTGCAGCCTCTCAAACCAAACCAGATGATTGGACAGTTTGGTTCAATTAGCCAACCCTAAATTCAGGACCAGAAATATCGTTCTGGTAACGCAGTAATGAAACATTACATGGATTAGTAATGTGATTAGTATTTAAGAATTGTAATATTATGACAAAATAAAGTTTTGGAAAAAGTAATTAGTTACACTACTAGTTACTGGAAAAAGTAATTACGTTACTGCCCAACACTGTTTACACATAATCATATTTTGCAGAACAGAGAAAGTTAGAATACACTGAAATAGAAGTTTAGTGAATTTTAGTACAACACAACATCGAAACACGACCACACTAGTGCCACTGTGCTGTGTCAGAGGGCATTTAGCCAGAACGCAAGGTCTACACACTAGGGGTGATAGGAAAATGACTTTAGCAAAACGTATCTTTGTAGGCATTAGACCCAGTAAGAGGCACACACACAACTCTCACTTTACTCAAATGAAAAGGAAAATATCACAAGATGTTGATTTGTGCCTTATTGCCAAGATACAGTCAGAGTTAACTGAAGAGAATGAACTCAACAATGTTTAAGGAGCATTTAATTTGGACTCACATTTATCAGTTACGCTCCATCTGCGCTCCAACAAAGCTAATGGCTTTTCTTCCTAGATCACTGAGCTGCCAAATGACTCAGACCAGAATCTCTACCTCACTCCCTCACTACTGTGCCGCTATTCCCTAATCATAACAATATTCTATCACCCTCCTGTGGAGGTCTGGGGGGTGTGATTCCCGGGACTCAGGCGATTGCATGCACCTGTTCCCAATCTGTTCCCAAAAATGTTTGTATAATATTTTGAATTAATGTCATTAAGAATCAAACAGGATTGGACATAAATGACCCCCTAAACGTACTGTATAGTTCCACTGTGGTGGCCCTAAGCCACAGTTCACAGTATCTGCCAGTTTAGGGTACATCTAGCTTACATAAGATGTGTGAATATCTAGTCTTTTAGCCAGCCTGTCTGTCTGACCAGTCAGTCAAAGCCTTTGAGATGCTCAGCCTATCCCAGCCCAGCATCTGTCGGTAATTGATTCTTCCTGGTCACCCCCCCACCCCCAGGCTATTCCTCTGTCTGACAGATTTTGACAGTTAATAAGGAAAGAATCCACACACCGCCACGAGCGTTTTTCCCGACACGTCACAGCCATTGCCAGCAACACGTACCCAATCAATTTTGAACCTATCGTTCTTAATTTGCATGTTTAAAGCTTTTGAACGATGGCAAGATAAACCCCATGCGTGTCAAATGTGTCAGTTCTAGCATCTATTGCTGCTGCTGTTGCTGTTGAATCCGTTTGGCTGCAGGTGTAAGCTGTCAGTCATCTGTTCATACAAATAAGCGATTACCGGGCGCCGCGTGTGGTTCTCACCTATGAGGGGAACAGAGTCTGACGTAGCGGGCATGATCTCCGCTACCAGCAGCATGAATACGGTCAGGGACAGCAGCACAGTGATGCCTGAACACAGAGGCAAAACACATGTTGTAAATCACAGGCTACAGTGTCCTGTTGAAGGTGACTGGATAGGACACAGCGTGGGATGCTAGTATGCAATCTAATGAATATCCACCTTCCCAAGTCACCTTTACTGTTGTGTGTATTCGTCCTGAATGGGATTTTAACTCATTTCCTAACGGAATAAAGGAATCTGGCTGGAATCATGTAATGTCAACATTAGCATAGCGCAGTGGAATGTTAATGAGTTAGCAACAGCACCGGGACTTGGCGCTACGATTACCTCGAAAGGAACGAGCTACGCTTACAAATACATGCAGACATGCAGTAACTGCTGTAATACAGTGACACGTCCCGTTTCATTGGTCCTTGGTTATCCTACAGTGTGTGTGCGTGAGTGTCTAGTACTGTATGACACTGCACATGTCTTGACTGTGTTCATAATACCGGCAGCAGAATTAATTACAATACTACAATATTGATGATCTAACCAAATAACATCCCCAGCCAAAGACATGTAAATAGTCATGTGTGTGTGTATCGTGCATCTATACTGTATGTGTGTGTGTGTGTGTGTGTGTGTGTGTCCTATACCCAGGGAGATCTTCTCTCCAGAGTCTGCAGGCAGCAGGAAGACCAGCAGGGCCAGGCCAGAGATGAGCACACAGGGGATGAGCAGGTTGAGGCCGTAGTAGAGGGTCCTGCGCCTCATGGTGACTGTGAACGTCACGTCGGGGTAGGGCTCCTTGCAGCACTCGTAGTACAGCTCGTTACGCTTGGCTGGGACACCTGCGGAGGACTTGCAGCGCTAAGTTGGGCCAGCTCTCCCAGTCCTAGTGGCTGAATGCTTGGGCCACTCTCCAACACACACTGCATGTGGGCTTTAATGGCCAACAGCATGGCTCATCTGACTACTGTAACTTTCCTTTCACTGTTTTAATACCCGCCCCGGAATCGGACCTCACACCGACAAATGACTTTCATTTAATGACGACTTTAATTATCCCACTCTAAAAACAGTTTAATGTTTTACAAACATTAACATAATTTGTCCATACCCACCCGGGATTCAAACCCACACCTCACTGATGCAATAGCAAGGGAGACAAAAGCCCAAGGGCTCTAGCGTCCGTCATTACAGCATTCTCAGGTGTCGGAGAGTGAGGTTTACGCAACTACACTGCACAGCGCTACCTGCTGACCACCGTTACACAAAACACACGTTACACACCCGTGTCCTGTAACGCCCATATAGGGCATCCTTAAGCAAAATGTCTCATCTCCTACCTTGTAATCATACTCACTATAGTTTGTTTTGGATAAATGCATCTGTTAATTGTAATATATATTTTCTAACCTGATCTTAAGATATATAAGGCACAAAATGTCCTCTGGTCTATATGAGTGTGCATTAGTTGGTACGAACCCTCCAGCCACCTCTAAAGCGGGTGTGCGTGTGTGCGTGCGAGCGAGTGTGCATCTGCACCATAATCTCAGTTGAGAGTGACACAGGTTTCTTTTTTCAACAATCATGGAAAGCTACCTTAAATCATAAGCAGTATTATATTTCCCTTGATTAAAATCAGCGTTGTGTGAGTGTGTGTGTGTGTGTGCACGCACACGTGCGCACTGCGTACGTGTGAGAGACCAAGCGAGAGGTGACACTATCCAACTCATGGCAATGATTTAAAAGACAAAGTAATGTAACATTGAATATAATTGTATAATTGCATATGGATTACATTTAATTGAATTTAAATTAAATTAAACTATGATAAATAGCGGTACGGTAATTGTGTTTGAATTTGATTGATTGCAGAGCAGTGGGCTGCATGTGTGTGTCTGCATGTGTGTGTGTGTGTGTGTGTCCTGGCATATTTAGGTTTTAAGGCACCAGAGCTGTGAGACCTGGCCTGCTTGCCTTGTGCCTTAGCCCAAATGAAGTGAACCGTCCTGGGGCCAGCTGGCACCACACGCTGCCCTGGCCCCATCACTGCTACAGCCAGCTGGGTTCCCTCATAATGTGGCTCTGTGTGTGCCTGCGCGCGTGTGTGCGTGCGCAAGTATGTGTGTGTGCGTGTGAGAGAGAGAGAGAGGGGGAGAGAGAGAGGGAAGAGAGAGAGATAAACACTAGGTAGGAATTCCACAGAGAGAGCGAGAGAGAGAGAGAGAGAGAGAGAGAGAGAGACTGGGCAGGAATTCTTGAGAGAGAGAGATTTTATTAGGTTATGTTATTATGCTCCATAGTTTCACATTAATATGAAAGAAAAAAAAGTATAATACTTTGGCAATATGTGCACTATTACATCGTGCTAAGTGATTTGTATTGAACATTTTTTATTGAGAGAGAGAGAGAGACTCTAGGCAGGAATCCTAGCACTTGATCAGCATGTGTGGTTGTTTATGCTCGCGCTGGCTAAATCATTAGTTGTCTAAATCGTTCACTTTTCTTTCATCCTCTTTTCACTCTACATCTGCTGTATATTGAATTTCTACAAAGGCGCTTTCATTCCGGGTACTGAATCTGGTTATTATAAAAACCTCTGTCGTTGTATTTATCCATCTTTTCACTGAGAAATTAGGAGTCAATAACAAATGGATTTTCTATTAACGCTCAAGTCTATCACTTTTCAGTTGAGGTCAAACATCACCAGTAATGTGCAAGCGTGTGAGCAATAGCCTTATCTCGTCGTTGTCATACCAACAAGGTCCCACTCTCCGTTGGGAATGTAGGTGGAGATGTCCACCTCCATCATCTGCAGGTCCACCAGCCAGCCATTGTGGGTCCACGAGCCAAACTTCAGGTCACACTTCTGCACGTCGAAGGGGAACCAGCGCACGTCGATGTAGCATGTGCTCTTCAGGATCCCTGAGATGAGCATGGACACATGGCTATCTGTTGGTGTAGAGGGTGATGATGGGCGTGATGATGGTAAATGGACTGCATTTATATAGCGCTTTACAGTATTTTGCCTCACATTCACACATTCACACACCAATGGTGATTGCTGCCATGCAAGGAGTGACCAACCACCAGGAGCAGGCAGGGGATTCAGCATATTGCTTAAGGATGCTTTCAGGTATGTCAACACTAGGGTTTGAACCCACAACCTTCCGGCTGGGAGCCCAACCCAGATGACGATGATGACGATGATGATGTCTGTGTGCATGCATGTGTCAACAATGATAACAAGATCATTAAGGCCGTAGCACACTGCACACAGAGCTGAAGCTGCTTTGGATCCGCTCCCATGTTAATCAATGAGTCTTTGCACACTGCAAACGAGACCGAAGCTGCTCGCTGAGCCGAGGTGGACCCGGCACTTTTTTCCCCGCCTGAAGTCTATGTTTTCCGTCCCGCCTGACATTTTCTTAAGCGTTCTTTACATAGATTGCAATGTGAATACATCGTAGAAGCAGGTAAAACACTACATATATTAATGTATTTTTATTTATTATTAATTTAACCCTCCAGTTATCCTCAAATTTACTAACATCTGTTATCCTTGGGGTCAATTTGAAACTTCCAAAAAATTTTGGTAATTAAAAAACTTTTACCTAATTTGTATGTTGACAGCCTAAACTGGCAACTAAAAAATGTTGACAGTCTAAACTGGAGAAAAAATGCCCCTCCCACCCCGTCCTTCCATACATTCAGAATTATGTGACTATTGAAACATAAAAATCACTAGAAAATCTCCCTGAACCCTTAAATTGAAAAGAACAATGTTTTTGTGCTTAAGGTTTTAATACAGCTTTTTGTTATTTACAACATTTGGAAAGTAAAACTATTTCTGTTTCTGCCTCGTTTCTCTGTCATCAAAGCGGAATGTTTTCAGAGACATAGTGGCTGGAAATATTGCCCGTCCAGTTTCAGCATTCCAAAGGCTTGATGTTGTTTCGCCTTTAGACCTTTAAACTCCAGCCAAAATTAGCAACCCAATGTAAGCTTGGAGGTCTGTCACATCCACATCTTTCCAACTGTTCACATACACATGGCTTCCCTCTAAATG
>JAODTR010004227.1:0-12210 GCA_025399935.1 Amblyopsis rosae | reverse complement strand
TATGAGCATCCTTATGTTCGAACAGGGTGTTTGTTATAGACAGTCCATGACTAGCACAGAAGTCTAACAACAAATGCTTGTTTGGGTTTAGATCAGGGAGGCCGTTCCTCCCAATCACAGCTCTCCAGGTGTCTCCATCATTGCCCACATGCGCGTTGAAATCTCGCAGTAGAACTATGGAGTTCCCTACTGGAGCCCCATACAGGACTCCATTCAGGGTCTCCAAGAAGGCTGGATACTCCTAACTGCTGTTCGATGCATAGGCACTGACAACAGTCAGAGTTTTTTCCTCCACAACCTGTAAGCGCAGGAAGGCGACCCTCTCGTCTACCGGGGTGAACTCCAACATAGTGGCACTCAGCCAGGGACTTGTGAGTATCCCCACACCCGCCCGGCACCTCACAGCCTGGGCAACTCCAGAGTCGAATAAGCTCCATCCCCTATCCAGGAGAACGGTTCCAGAACCAAGACTGTGCGTAGAGGTATGCCTCACCAGATCTAAATGGTAGCGCTTCACCTCTTGCACAAGTTCTGGCTTCTTCCCCCACAGTGAGGTGACGTTCCACGTCCCCAGAGCCAACCTCTGCCGCCCGGGTCTGGTCCGTTGAGGTCCCTGACCTTCGCTGCCACCCGTTTGACAGCGCACCCGACCCCTCCCATGAGTGGTGGGCCCATAGGATGAAGAGAAGGATGGTGTCACGTTGCTTCTTTGGGCTGTGCCTGGCTGTGCCTGGCTTCCTCCGGGCAGGGTAACCTCTCCTCTTAGATTATCTTCCATAAGGGTCTTCTGAACCATTCTTTGTCTGGCCCCTCCCCTGAGACCACTTTGCCCTTGGAGACCCTACCAGCAGAACAAGGCTCCAGACAACAATGTCTGGAGCCGGGAACACAATGCATCTTTCCATAATTACGCGGATGACACACACATCTCTACTGAACCAAATGATCCTGCAGCTTTAAAATCTATGACTAATTGTCTTTCGGCAATAAATAAATGGTTAAGTAATAATTTACCTGTACTCTATAAATAGACTGCAAAAATCGACAGTGAACTTGCACTGAATTGAGGTTGTCTCCCCCTGAAACCTTGGCTGGTGCAGCACTATTTGTACATTTGTTCGGAATTATAGAATAAATAAAAAAAATCGTTTTTGATAAAATGTAAAAAAAAAAAAGTATTAAAAGTTAATCTATACGACTTTCTACCACAAGATAGAGTAGCCTAAAGTCCTTTGTTCATGGCCTGAGAAATGACTGTTATAATCTTTCCCAGACTTTTCTTTAACATGAACTCAATGTCCCTTAACTCATGACCATATAAGGTAACTTTTTTCTGTAGGTCTGAGCTTTAGATTGTTTTAAATGTTTACCAGATATATGCATGAAAGGGAGGCTTTATGGGGGCTTTATGAATAGGGCCTCTTGTGTAGAGATATCCCTATGTCATATATGTCCATGCTATGTCTGCTGAACCAAACATCCAGCTGTTACACATTATTTTGACAGTGTGCTATTCATCATGGTTAAAACATGCTTTCTGTTCCATGTATATGAGGGTGCACAGAATTAGCCTATATCCATTTTTATTATTTTTTTTCACATAATACACAGACATGAAAAGTTATGTAATTCCTCTGCTTAGGTCGCAATTACTCCACTATACAGTATACACTACAGTAAATAGTTTGCTCGAAAAGTCTAAATCACAGAACTGCAGGAGCGAGCGTAATAACTCACTTTTGGGCACGACACCTTGTCACACAGCCATAGCCTACATAATTTCAGAAGCACTGCCTCTATACAGATCTCTGACATTTAATGTGACACTTCCGTCGCATGGCATCACAATGGTAGATGACAGAGTTCTGCGATGTTTGGGTTTTGGGTGCAGTTTTGTTAAATATCCGCCAGGTGGCATCTACAACATGCAAGCATTGCTTGTCTACAATACAGTACCACTAAGTGGTTTGTAATGTCAGATCTGTTATCTTATGGATCTTTTAATCTAGTTCAGTATACATTATTTTTGAGTGTTTTGGTGCTTAAAATTGTGTCATCAAAGGACCAGAGATTCAAATATTCTCAGTCAGTGTGTCCCTGTCACGTAAACAATTGACACTCCTCATTGGGTTGTCTACTAGTAGGCTAAGGGTATGGACACTTTCACAGTGTACCTCGATGGCTCATTAGGATAAGCATTGCGCTTGTATTGTCCTGTCCAACTACTGACTAATGTAAGTCGCTTTGGATAAAATGTCATAAATGTAAATATTGTTGAGGGGCACGGTTCGACCCGTCTAGTACTACATTTAACATTTTTGGCTCAGTGGACTGATTTATGTTGATAATTATGGTATAGAAATTCAGTTTGCAAATTAACAAATAATTAAGGATAAACTTTTACTTTATAGACATTGGGAGTATATGATTCTCTTGAGTCTTACTCAAGCTGGTGCGTGTCCAAAGACCGAAAGATCAGATCCTTTGATTGTTTAAACTAGAACCATTAACGGGTAAAATTTACCATCTCCCGAAATCGGTTACTCGACAGTGTTAGATGAGGAATGCATTGAACCATTGCTTGAACCAGAAACATTACATTTCGTTGTTATTTCCTCCAGTATGAATCCCTGGCATTTAACAATTGATAAATACAACTCATATAGTGGCCTATGGGTCTCACTCTTTGTGCACTGTATCTTGTTGGCTCATCAGCATAAGCACTGCACTAGCAATATTAAGGTTACCGCTTCAACAGTTACAGTTACAACCAGTTACATTTAAGATTTTTGGCCCAGTGGACTGATTTATGTTGATAATTATTTTATAGAAATTCCGAACAGTTTGCCACTTAACAAATAATTATAGATGCACTTTTACCTTAAAGACAGTGGGTTAATATGATTCTGAGTCAGTGTCCCTGTCATCTGCATACTGCACTGACACCTTCTAAACACTCAGTAAAGCGATTTAGGGATGATGAAATATTGATATCCACGGACGGCACCACTCTTGCAAGATGCCTACAAATCCAAGCTGTTAATTTTTAGTTTTTAATAAACTCTGACCTGCTGACGTTTTTTTGTGTTACTTTATTTATATAGGCTAGTTAAAATCCCCCCCACAAACCATAATTTTATTTTGTGCCATAGCCTAGGTTACTTAAAAATAGAGATGTTTATTCCCTATAATAACTAATCACATATTTTCGGTCGGTAGACTCTCCCCAACGCCTGCGGAGGCTAGAAGGCAGAAGCTATTTGGGTTTAGGATATGAGTACATGGCCTAGCCTACGGGGGAATTGATTCACAGGGCCTTTCATGAGCCCATGCTGCGCAATGTTTATACATTCTGAAAATATTAATTGTCATGCGGATTGGAGGCCAAAGCAGTCAAATGTTTTTAAGCTCTGGTCTCGAACCAGCGAACTTTGTGTTATAAGCTCAAAAGCCCAAGTCACATCATAGTGAGCTAACCAGATGCAACATTTGTATGGACCACCATGTGTGGTTTACAAACGTTGGCATAGAACTGATTCAAATGTATCAAATAGTCTGGATCTTCGGTCTTTGCTTAAGTGACACCATCTTGAGCAACAGAGACTCAAATTAACTAAAAGCATAATTTAAAAGACTGAACCAAATTCAGAGATCCGGGTTGCGTAGAAGATCCGGACTTCCCACCATGTTTCCATAGGGAAATATATTCCTTCTTGTGGTGCTTTGAACCACCAACCTCAGAATTCAAAGAGGAAAGCTTAAACAAATTAGCTCATTTGTTTGTATCGGTACTGTGTTACAACCATAATATAGAGAGGCAGCATCTATCCATGCATTAGTATTCATAACATGTAATTGACAACTTATTATACTTACAGTAGGCTAGAGTTGAATTTACAGTATAAATTACTGTATAAAACGAGGTGTAGCCTATATTTGGAAAATATAAATACATTTAGCAATGTCTTAGTCTCTCACCCCTGACAAATTGGCATACTAAATTAAAAATAAGTATTTTCAAAATTAAACTAAACTAGCAAACCCGGTTGACAAATGAATTAATAAAATATCTGAATATAATTTGTACATAAAAGCTACTATGTCATGATCTACTGTATGGCCCTCTCGCAGATCTGTAGAGCGAGAGACATAAGTCTGCATCCCACATACAGCTACAATAATTAGAACTCTGGCGCCTCTACTGACATTCTCAAGTACTCGCAAAATTAAATTATGCTAAACGACATCAAAGGCACCACATTAAAGGTTAGACCTGGACGCTGGTAGCGGCCAGTTTACCTATCGAAAAATATGGACTGTGCAACAGAAAAATAATTAATTTTGCATATCTGACGCATTTGGTGTGCACCCAGCGTTAGTCTAAGCTGAAATCTGTATCCAGTTCGAAAGCATGTCTGGTCAAACGTAGGGCCAGACTTGGGCCAGCTCTGGTCAAACGATATTTGGCTTTGTCATGGGCTACATGTGGTCCACATAGTTGCTACCATAGGAGGCCCACAAAAGGACCGTAATTAATTGAGGTATGTGGGCCAATTGTAAGTGGCATGTGTGGCCCATCTGGGCCAGACCAACTTTGCTATGTGGGTATCCTTACAATAATTAAATTATTTGGCAGGGAAGGCACCCTGTCACTATTTTACCCACGGTATTTCTGCCGAAGGCTGAGCTTCACAGGGGCGTGGTTATGCCGTTCCCTGTCAATTAAAATGGGTTAAGTTAAACTCTATGGTTCAGCCAGGCTAATATAGATCGTTGAAAAGCATAGCAAGATATCACGAGTCAGGAACCAAAGTAATTGTTGTAGTTAAAACGAATCCACCTTATAATTTGAAGAAAATAAAATTCTGACAAAAGGCTGATTATCACCTGATCTTGAATTAGCTACAACAGTAATAGGGGCAGAACATGTGTTTCCAAAAGGAATGGTTAAGTACACAGTACTGTCCCTGCCTACTGTTTCGTCTTCTGACATCATTTGGTCAATAGCTGGCTACGGTGACTTGAATAATCTGCCTCCTGAAGACAAAGTGTGGAGCCTTTTAAAATATGTAAAATACCTTGACAACTTGTGCAAGTTGGAGGACATTGTATCATACCGTGGGGTAGCACTGCATTGGCCCTGGCCTCTTTTGAAAAGGAAAGAACGACTGGTAGCCTACCCTACTTTACAAAACTCTCAAACAACAAGGATGAATTATAGACCTACAGAAGCTGTATCAGCATATTCGTTCAGAAGGATAGGCAAATGTATTGTTGTCTTATAAAGTAGGACTAGCTTTACACGTATTTATTGTACTTTTATGCTTAAGCTGTGGTTTGTCTGTGTTTTGAAAAGTGCTGTACGCTAAAGCTTTAATCAGGCCTGAAAAGTTTAACCCGACATGGACCAAGCCCGAACCGAACCCACACATGTATGGCTTTATGAATCCCAAACCCAATTACAGCCCGATATTGTGTGGCCCCCATCCTCCCCTGACCTCAACTTTATTGAGAACCTTTGGTGCATCCTCAAGCAAAAGATCTATGAGGGTGGGAGGCAGTTTGCAGCAAAACAGCAGCTCCGGGAGGCTATTCTGACATCCTGCAAAGAAATTCAAGCAGAAACTCTGTATGCAAGAATTGTGCAGGTGATATCGAAGAAGGGGTCCTATGTTAACATGTAACTTGCCCTGTTAAGATGTGTTTGATTGAAATAGCTTTTAATTTCAGTAAATATAACCTCCTATTGTTGCTAGTTAAATAAATGACCATTTTCAGTTCTTTACAACCTATACAAAGTTTTGCAACTCTGTTGTGCATAATAATTTGGAATAGTGCATGTTGAGGTTTTTATTATTGAAAAAAATTATGTTTTCATTGGGTGGTTTTTTCAATGAAATTCTAATTATACCCTAACAGTTTCTGACTTGAAAATGATACTGACTGTCATTTGCATCGACTATTTAGGAAAATCTGTGTAAAATATCATTTGCATAATAATTTGGAACGTGGTGTATACAAACGTAGCAGAACATCTTTCTGTCAATGATTGGCTGATTATTATGTGGTCCGCCCTCATTGAGAAATCTGCCAAGAATCAAGCAGAGAAGCTGAGCTTCGAGGCGGGACAAAATTACATTAAAGAAAGCCTAGTGTCCAATAAACGCTGAGATTTGTTTTTATATGGGAAAAGCTCTCATAGACCTCCTTGGAAGCTGAGCGCCAGGGCGTGACTCAAAACGTTTTGGCCTGTTGTCCAATTAACGTGGATATTTTCGCCATAGACACAGAACGCACTTGAATCTCTCATAGGATCCCATTGAAGCTAAATTTCAATAGTTGGACTTGTCGAATACGGTGTTCTCAAATGCAGAGATCAGTATTGCTAAATTAATATAGGCTTCGACCTCGAAAAGGGATATAGTGTAGATGCTGTACACTTAGTAATAATTAAATAGCAACGTTGGCATAATATATACACTTTAGTAAACATCAAAATATCATTTTTTTAAATTAAATTGTAGCGGAATATGAGCTTTCCCTGTTGTCTTAGAGCAAACGCCTCTGATTCGCAAGGACAATTATTTGTTTTAAAAGCACGTTTATACTTAGCATTGCATTCAATATGTAGTAAGTTATTAACAGGCTATTATGCATGTTGTGGGACAGTGAGGCTATGTAGAATCAGGTGTTGCAAATTAACCTTGGCTATAAACCCTGTATTCAATATGTTCCAGGTTATTTTGACCAGTGACCACATGTACATTTAACCAGTTACAATGTTTATTGTTTTGTCCCTGATAAATCATGACATGAAAATTCAGGGAAACAACCAAGTAGATATGAATAGCCTGTTTGACAACTGTCAGATCAATCTAATTCTGAGGTAAGTTGCCATGACCCTCTCAGCAAACTTACCTGTCAACTGGGTGCTGGTCCAGCTGTCCAAACTGCCAGTGCACAGGGAAGATATACATGTTGTAGTTCTTCTCAAAGTCATGAGCAAGTAGATCCAGAGAGTGGTCTCCAGCCTGCAGTCGCTTCTCATTCTCATAAATCTTCTTCACCTGAACAAGTTTCAGTGCAGAAGAAACCGTGTTAACAAACTGTTCAGATACAGTACTGTATTTCTTAGAGTATATTCTACTTGTTTGAGCACTACTTATGGAAAGTACTACATTATTAAATCTTAAAAGCAAACTGAAAGTTGTCATACTTAGCAAAAATATAAGCGTATATTGTATATATATAAATATATATAAAAACTTTCGCTCCAATTTGTCATGAATTAAACACTTTTTTTGGTGAAGGCCATTAATTTGTAATCAGATGACCAATTGATGAATTCCTGGCCCCTATAAGATCCCTGGGACATGGTCCTTGCTGTCCCAGGAAGTACCAAATTAAATGTTGAAAAATTATTTCAGTGTTATGTATGTATGTATAAATGTATGTATGTGTAGCTTTAGTTCAACAGTCAGTCAGTTTCATAGCACAAAAAAATATGTATTTCTCTCAAAGTTTGTTCACAAATCTGTTAGTGAGCACTTCACCTTTGCCAAGGCAATCCATCCACCTGGCAGCATATAAAGATGCTGATTAAACAGCATGCTTTTTGCACAGGTGTGCCTTGGTCTGGTCACAATCAAAGGCCACTCTAAAGTATGCACAATGCTACAGATGTTACAAGTTTTGAGGGCGTGTGCAATTGCCATGCTAACTGCAGCAATATCCACCAAAATGTATTTTTTCAAGATAAAACTGCACAATTATACAACAACTCATGAAAACTGGGAGCAAAAACGTGTTAACGTTTCCAGGTAGTGGAGTGATGTTGAACAGCAGTGGCAAGTAACCGGAACAACTGTAACTACATAACTAGCCTGAACTACATTCAGAAAAATCATTATCATTGGCCAACACACTGTTTATCATATAACGGTGATGCAAAAATCTGAAAATTATAGATTGTTTAAACAGTCTTATTTTATAGAAATGAGAGCTCACTCTGAGTTTTTGTTTCTCTGTGAGCAGGTTGTTGTCCTCGTCACGCTCATACAGTGTTACCAAAACATTCTTCAGCCAGTCTCTCATACGCAAAGGGAACTCGCTCAGCTCGTGGTCCAGGCAGGTCTCGATGACTGTAGAGAGACAATAACTTAAACTAAAAAATAAATAAAAAATCACAGAACTAAAAATAAATGTAATGAAAATGACACCTCTAGGCCATAGAATAAAATACAATTTTGAACTATCCTATAGGGAAGATTTTGTTCACTGTACTTTTCAGTTTTTTTTACATGCCCTTACTTGATTAATTATGAGTGGGAATGCCAGACTAGTCTGAAGACAACTGGTTACCATCTAGAAATAATGTTACACATATGGTTGGGAACCTTTTTCGGTACTTTACTTTCTATAATAATTTTTATTTAATTTAATTTAATGTTGCCTAGGGAAAAAAATTGCCTGACTGACACTTTACAAACAACGTGTTATAAGAGTTCCGCTTTAGTCTACAGCCTAATGTAAGGCTGAACTGTGCCTCCTTCAGGTTTCTAGATCGCTCCCTACCCTGCTGGTGGTCTACCCTGTGTATGATATTACGCTTCACTTCCAGAATGATAAATAGATGCGTAACGCGCTAAAATAAAAAGCAATTTATCCATTGAGCATGAAGACTAGATACTGGAAACTCCTTTAGCCTCAAAGGCACAGGGAAAATTGAGCATTCTATAAATAGGTCAGAACTTTCTTTTTTTTTTATCGAAACTCCTGCAGCCAGCCCTGGATAAATGTAACCCTCCATGTCAAGTGGGAGTAAAGTACAGAAAAAAGGTCAAACTGGCTCCTCGTAGCCGTCATTGTGTTGAATATTTAACAAGCTGCAGGCTGTGCAGGGATGATGTAATCTTGCTCGGGTTTCTCTTATGTGCTTTAAGGTACTGAAATCTGGTACCGATTGATTTTATTTCAATCTGTTTCAGTAGTACCGACGTCATTCGGTCGGTATTCTTAAAAGCACCGAGTTCAATGCCCAACCCTAGTTACACACCAAATATTTTCTAGAGGAATTTTCACTAACATTTAAATATTAATCCAGACATTTCAACTGGAAATAAATTGGGAATTATGGGAAACATTGTGATAACTAATATTAATTTAAACAGAAAATGTTTTGGTTTTAAACATTGCTTAATAAAAAATTTTTTTTACTTTTCTTCTACCTCCATACATACAGTAGATCATAACCTTAATCTCCATTTAGGCCGTACAGGCCAGGCCCAACATCTGTTTTGACTATGGTTAGGACTTCCACTGGCTGCAAGTCTGAACACCTCCCTTACTCTTAAGCCTCCTGGCCTAGTCTGTCTCTTAAATCATTCTGCTTGGAAATGTCAGCCTCTACTAAGGGTTTTAAGGTTTAAGGAGGCATTTCATTATTTTGATTATAGGCTTCTGACGCTCTTTTAAAACTAGAACAGGGATTGAGGACTACACAGATCAAATGTACTTATCCTGAACTGTGTTTAAGAGATGTACAGATACACTGGCCTGGACTGGACGAAAGATTTAGGGCTTTACACATATACGGATATAGGATATAGGATACAGGATTTACATTTGCAAGGTCCAATGTAATCCAGGTGCAGTTTGTGTCCCTTCTTGGTTCCCTCCAGGGTGCATTTGGTAGCAAAAATATGGCAAGAAGAGTCATAGGTCTTGTTGTCAGTACCACACACCTGAACACACACACACACAGATAAAGGTTAGTAACAGGTCAGTCCCAGTTGAGATTAGCCTCAGATCTACATGTTTTATTATAATGGCTGTAAAATGTAATGTTATTTTATGTACACTGTAATTCCAGGTAAATCAAATGTATTATTAAAAACAAAATAGTCGAACAATATTCATGAAAAACAAGAAATTACAAAAGTGAAAGTAAAGTTTGCTAAGGAAATTTTAAAGGATGAGAATGTAATCTTGAAAATAAGAAGGTACTTTCTTGATTTGTAAAAATACAAATGAAAACTAGTGATAATAAAAATTTCCGCCAGGTTCCTGTGTGTTCACTTAGGCTATAAATTAGGCTAAATAGATTGTTGCTGCTATTGGTGAATGGTAAATAACAGACAGCAGTGTTTGCTTTTCAGCAAAGCAGTATTAACCTACAATACAGTCTTAAAGAATTAATATAATGTGAGATTTTTATAACTCGTTCATCCCGCTGCCCGTGAATAACGGAGCGCTATTGGCACTCTGCCTTTGTGATACGGTAGGCTACTGTAGCTTCATCTTCTAAAGATGAAGTGGCCTATTATAATTATTTTTTAAATGAGGAGAGAGGAGGCTGTTGGACAAAGAAAGCTAAAGAGTGGTCCCCACTCACTGAGTGAAAACAGCTGATGAGTGCAGGTAGGGAGAGACCTGCACGCTGTACATATTTTTCAGACAATGTTAACTGATTATGAATTTGGACGATTTCCTGCCTGTTTAGACTAGTCACTTTTCGTTTAAAGCACAGGGAAATTAGTTGTTAGGAACATCCAGTTCTTCCATAGTGCCTCTACCTCTAGTGTGCACTCGGTAATAGTCCGCGGTCACGATGGGAGTGCACAGGCATTGAGTATGCGCAAGAATGTTGCTCATGCAGACAGGCAGCTAAGGCAATCAGTACTTAATATCGGGCTGAATTCCTAGATTGAATGTGTTTTTTACATCTTTGCAACTGTTCTAGATGACTGATCTTTCTAATCACATTGACAGAGCATTCATTTTTTTCTATTGCTATTTCAAGAAATATAACAAAATGTGTAAATGGCATACTCATCCTTTAATGCTTCAAGCATAACATTAAACATTACATATGAGTCTAACTGTATTGGCTGCAGTTAATATTTGGTTTACAGATGAAAGATATTTGGGCCAGAGCAAATATGACATAAAACCTACATGTTCAAACTCTCCAGTGGATGCTGGACAGGTGGAGGGGTCTTGGCACACACACACAGGGCTGTTGCTCTCATCCACCTCACACACTTTGCCCTTCTTACAGTGGTAGTTCAGGCAGGGGTCTGAAACATCCAAAAGCACATTGTCTTTATTCCTATCCACCAACTATGATATTGGAAATTATTTAAAAGAGTAATTCCACCAAACTTTACACGTTTGATAAATGTCCCGCCCTGAAGATGCCTATATGCCAATATTTACATAAAGTTATAGCGCCACCTACTGGCAACAGGAAATGTCAATTTTTATGCTGTGACATTCTTCTCCTAGCTGGTTTGATTAATCCACTTCAAAACTGTCTTAGAAAAGCCAAAATACCTTAACGATTACATTTTGTAAAGATTCTGAGTTTTCGTTAAACGGCTTGTCTGGGGCATGGCGGTGAAGGATGCTCAAATCTGTACCAAACTTTAAAAGATTCATAAGAGTCCCGCCCTGAACACATGTACATGTCACAATTACCTTATAGTCAGAGCGCCACCTACTGGCAACAGGAAGTTACCCTTCAACAAAGCAGCCCCCGCCACACGTTTGAACAACTTGTACAACATTTCTGTGGCACATGAATAACGTGTAGACGGACAGAAAATGTTCGTGGTGCGATTTCCTAAAACCAACAGGCCATTTTACATCATGGTCATTTTTTGGCGATTTGCACGCTTCGTACTTTAAAGTGGAAATGAAACACTAAACATAGTTTGCCTAATTTAAAAGATAAAGTCCCACAATGAAAAATAATTATAGGATAAACACCGTCCGTGAAACAGAATTAAAAATAACAACTAATGTAAATGACATTTTTCAAACATGCGTAGCTACATCTTGTCCTACCGTCGAACGTGACGTAACTAGGTTGGTTGGCTTCTTCAGTCCTATTTGACTCCTAGCTAAATCTACGAACGGCACTGACTGTCACTGACTAACAAGGACAGTCAAACTAAGAAACAATAATTATTGTACTGCTCCTGGATGCAGTACATTTTTATAGTCCAAAACAAAATTCTCCACTTACTAACTTACATACTACAATTATTGGCTACACTGCACTAAAACGGACTCCTCCAGTTAGCCGTGACGCTAGGGTTTGTGTAGCGAGGACTTTGTAAGCAATGCAGTATGGAGGAGATGGTTTCAGTACTGGCAATTTGCCAAACAAGCAAGTCTGACCTGATGTTGCTCTAAAGGTGTTTGACT
>JAODTR010004226.1:0-12210 GCA_025399935.1 Amblyopsis rosae | reverse complement strand
GCATGTGAAATTGATTGTCAATCAGTGTTGCTTCCTGAGTGGACATTGTGATTTCACAGAAGTGTGATTGACTTGGAGTTACATTGTGTTGTTTAAGTGTTCCCTTTATTTTTTTTAGCAGTGTATATTATTAAATACTGTATGTAAATATACAATACAGTGACATGGATTTATAGACACAGGTCCATCTGGGAAACCGTCCATCAGAACGGTTGTAACTTTCAAAAGAATACTCAGAAGTTGATTGGATGAACTGTCTGTCTGTCCTTGCTGTTTTCAAGTAGCTTTCGCTGTCACTCCTAAATAATGCCCGTAGCTATTACTACGACACTGAATGGTAAGTTTGTCACAGACGCCATTATTTGAAGCCTCTCAAAACAGATTCTCATAGCAAAGTCAAACTGAAGCTTGCAAGATCATTATGGTTTCACTATATAGGCTAGAGTCTAAATACCTACTGTATTTATTAAGTAGATAATTAATTGATGCTGGTGGCCTAGTGTCTAAATGAAGTCTCAATGATATAGCTTACATTTATGCAAAATACAAAATCTTAAGGCTTTTCTGCCAGCACATCAAATTTATAGGCTACTAAATTGGGATTTATGCCCTTATGTGGGGATAAACGTTTTTGTTTTTCAAATCTCGCCCCTTTTGGATCGCTCAAGTAAAACAGGTATTTTATTACGTCTGTGTTTAAAGAGAACACGGCCAATTGAACCGAGGCTATTATGTTTTCATATTTTTTTTGCATGGTCCCAAGGACATAGCGGTCATAACTTTGACGGGTCATTTGGGAAATCTACCTATTCTCAGGATGGGCAGTCCATCCATTTCTGCGACGTCGCTGATCTCAAAATAACACCAAACATTGCATTTTTCTTTTGAATCAAGTCAGCCTCTGCCTGCCTTTTTCAAAATAATTATATGTAACTGAGTCGACGAGGACAACACGGAGTTCTGCTTATACAAGGAAATCTTAACCGAGCCGTTAAGGAGACAAAAATAGACAGGCAACAAGCCAGCTCCACGCAACGCAAAGTAAATAAAGAGCTCTACTGCTGTCCCCCGGTTGGCATGGTTTTTATAACACGTTGCACTTCTTAAGGCAGGGGGGCCTAAATTGACAGGATACCTATATCTCAATATCTGACCATCTTTATTATGGGGGTTGCTCTTGCATGCAGCAAATACACGCATGCTGTGAAGAATATTGATAAATTCTATCATGCTTTTGCGGATACATAATTGCACAACGCCACATTGCGATTTTGATTGCGATGCGGTTAATTGTGCAGCCTTAGTTCATGAACACAAATGCGTTTGCAGTATTTGCAAAAATTACCTTGTTCAGCCACACATCAATCCAAAACACGTCTCCCAATTAATGTATGTTAAGTTCCATGCCACTTTGGTTCATTTCATGAACATTTGTAAGATGTAATTCTGTACTAAACGCAACATTTATCAGTGTATCTAAATGTAATTTGATCTACTAAAAAAAGCTGAAAAAAAGAATACTCTAATAGCATACAAGCAACACATAAGCTTCCACAGGAAACAATGAAAACAATGTACTGTATTTTCTGTTTCTGTCCAAGAAAGTGCTCCGAGGATCTGGGTCAGCAGTGGAGGAAGGGGGTCCCTATCGAGGTTATACCGATGGCCTACGTTCCTGTGTCCAGGATGATCACCCAACGGTTTGGAGGCGAGGCTGCTCTTCGGATGGCTGTCAGTAAAGCTGTGAGTCAATGACGGCTGATATTCATGAATGCAGATGGAAGGGTGTATGTGTGTTGGTAATTTGTTCTTTTATTATCTGATCTGTTATCTGATAAACATTTAGTATTGTAGTACACACCGCAGTTTACGTTCACTACGTTGGTACATTTTATAATTAAACAAAAAATTCAAATTAGCCATCTTTATAATCTACATTGTGCCATACCTGTCAACATTGGGATTTGATAATAAGGGAACATTTTCGGGGCAATTATCCATTCTTGCGTCGTTAAATCACATGACAGCTAATTTCCAATGCATTTCCATTGAAAGTAGCAAGCATCACTAGCCGTGGATGGATGTTTTATGGATCTTGCTGAATTATATTGATTCAATAGAAACACCCTCAACAAAACAGAAACGAGTTTCAGAGCGAGAGCATCAATGTAACATAACCGTTGACACACACTACAACTAGTAAATTCCCACTCGCATTCTCCTGCCTGCCCACGCACACACAATCTCACACACACATATGAGGCGCCGTTCTGGAAACGCGCTACGGCGCTGTATAAAATATTTCTCTCCTTTTACCCGGTGGACAGAATAAATCACTAATGCTAATCTAGCGAGAAAGTCGCCACGTTGCAAATTGGCACCCACCAACAAGACAAGAAGAACAACACAACGCTTTGCATCCTCGACTTCCAGTTCTCGTATTTATTTGCAGGTGCAGTTTGACTGAATGATTTCTGTAACTAGTGTAACAGCTAATGTTCTATACTGACCCCAGGTGGCGCCTGCTTTACCAATCGGAATGTACTTTTTTCTAATAAAAAATGTTTATGCCGACTATTGTTGACAGCGGAGCCATGTTTCTATGGCTCTGGTTGACAATCGCCAGACTTTAATATAGGTTTTACAAGAAGTCAAGTAAGGTAAAAAATATGGGAGATTTACAGGAAATCTTTCAAATGGGAGGACAGCAGGAAGGTAGGGTAAAATATGGGAGAATCCCGGGAAAAACAGGAGGGTTGACAGCTATGCATTGTGCTACACAGACTGTTTCCATCCATCTTCTCCTGCTTATCCAGACTCGGGTCGCGGGGGCAGCAGCTCCGGCAAGGGACCACACACTTCCCTTTCCTGAGCCACATTAGCAAGCTCTGACTCGGGGATCCTAAAACGTTCCCAGGCCATTGTGGAGATATAATCTCTTCACCTGGTCCTGGGTCTTCCACCAAGGCCTCCTCCCAGCTGCACGTGCCTGGAACACCTCCCAAGGGAGGTGCCCAGGAGGCATCCTTACTAGATGCCCGTACCACCTCAACTGGCTCCTTTCGATGCAAAGGAGCAGCGGCTTTACTCCGAGTTCCTCACGGATAGCTGAGCTTCTCAACCTATCTCTAAGGGAGACGCCAGCCACCCTTTTGAGAAGGTCTGTTTCATAGATCAAGATCGAGAGCTTTGCTGAGCCGGAAGGCAAAGCTCTCGATCTTGATCTATGAAACAGACCGTTTCGCAATCACAATGTTGGTGTGACTAACAAATTCCCTGAAATTATACAGTATTTTTTTAATATACCTTGAAGTTAAGCTGAAAGATTTTGGGGGAAAAATTCGAATTGCAATTTTTCTGACAGATATTGCGATTTGCGAAGTCAAGATTTAAGTTAAATATACTGTATATGTAATATTTAAAACGTGATGGTGCGTTACCACATGAGATGCCATGAAAATGTTATCTGCCCTATATTCTAATGCAGTTACGCAAAGATGAGAACGTAAACATATGAAATGCATTTAACATGGATCTATTGCATTTTCAGATGTGACAATGGGGCACATGGGTATTTTTCGACTAATTTTAGAGCTGCTCAAGCACACTTACATAGCATTTCAGCAGCCCTAAAATAAAAATTCAGCTCAAACTTGGCTTGTCTGTTAGAGATGGCACAAAGAAATACAGGTATATAAACACAGCTTATTACTTGTTATGCAGTGAAATCAGTGATTTGCACTTAATATCTCAATAGGGGTAGGGATGGCACAGATACGTTACTGAGATCGAAAATCTGTCTGATACTGACTTCAATAGCTGGATCGGTATAGGTGACAAATGGACAGTTGTAACCAATCCATGGGGCTAATCCAATTAAATTAATTTACACGCATAGGTCTACTGTCAAGCATCAGCAATGTCTAACCCAGTGTTTTTCAACCACTTTGCCGTGGCACGCTAGTGTGCCATGAGAGATTGACTGGTGTGCCGTAGGAAATTTTCCAATCTCTCTTAATAGGGATATCATCTTTATGTTCATCTAAGCAAGCCCAGGTTTCACACTGACTGAGTATAAACAAATTGAGACCAAATTGTCTTTAAATATTCTGTATTAGGCTAAAATGTGTCATGTAGTAATTATTTTGGTTTGTGGTGTGCCGCTGGATTTTTTTTCCAAGAAAATAAATGTGCCGTGGCTCAAAAAAGGTTGAAAAACACTGGTCTAACCTACCCAGGCCACACTATTAGCAGCAGGTTTCTAAAATGCATCTAGGTCCTAAAATAGAGACAGGCTGTCATTTACTTTGCAACTTAATGTCTGTCCTTTAATGTGACACTCCTGTTCCACGGCGTCATGATGGGGGATGACGGCGGTGTGCGATGTGGGTGCAATTTCGTCAAATATCCACCAGGTGGCGTCTGCAACTTGCGCTTGTCCACAATACAGTACCGCTAAGTGGTTTGTAATGTCTGATCTTTAGATCTTATGGATCTTTGAATCTAGTTCAGTATAAATAAGTATTTTTATGACTGATTTGGTGCTCCAAATTATCTGAGTCAGTATGCCACTGTCACGTAAACAATTGACACTCATCAATGCGTGGCCTATTAGTAGCCTAAGGCTGTCATCACTTGGCGAGCGTACCTTAGTGGCTCATTAGGTTAGCATTGCACTTGTAATAGTGAGGGGTACGGTTCCAGTACTGTCCATTGCTTCTTAATGTTTTTGGCTCATGTCGATAATTATGCTGTAGAAATTCAGTTCAGAAAAACAGTTTGCAAGTAATTAAGGATAAACTTTTACTCTAAAGACATTGGGAGAATATGATTTGCTTGAGCCTTACTCAATCTGGTGCATGTCCAAGGACAGTAAAATCAGATTTTTTGATTGTTTCATCATTCTTATTTTATTAGCCTACTGTTTACAGTAACCTAAACTAGTGTTTTAGTACTCGAGGTCTCTTTAAGATCTCTGTCTCATCTCGGACTCGACCGCATTTTTACTAGGTCTTGTCTCAGACCAAGAGGTCTAGGGATTTTACTTGGAGACCGGTCAAGACCACAACTGCGGGAATATAATTATTGCTGCCCGGTCCATGTCTAATGATAATTCTTGTGATTGGAAGTAAATCCTCCCTTAAATTTCTAATGTTTTACTTTACATTCTACCAAGGGCAGGCCGGCTGGCTGCAAAAGCAGCGCATCGCGCTGTCTCTGTATTTGTCAGACTGGGCCAAACTAATACTCAACATTGAGCGGAGATACAAGCGGTGCCTCCCAACTTTATTATACTATTTATCAGGCTAGCTTTTTCCCATTCAGTGTGCAGCTTCTTCTTGGCTTCCCACCCTGCCCCCTATGCAGTGCTTTATCGCAATAGACATGTTAATTCAACAGGCTTTCACCAAGCATCATGCATATTGACATCAGGAGAAGGCGCAAAAGCTGGTTGTAGAACATTATAATACATCAGAATTGCCGGTCCTTGTTTGCGAGGTGGGTTTAGCACTAGCAGTGTTGCCAATTTAGCGACTTTGTTGCTAGGTTTAGCGACTTTTCAGACCCTCTTAGCAACTTTATACTAAATACTGTAAAGTGCTTTGGATAAAAGCGCGATATATATATATATATAAGATTTTGCTCAAAATGTATTTTCAGTTTTTTCTAAGCTTTTAGCACTAGTGAATTATATGAATTGGTTTAACAGGCCTTAGCTAGCTAGCTGGCTATGCAGATACAGCGAGTGCTACCGCCCTTGGTTGGCTGTAGGGCTGTGGAGCCGCACAAACGGGTTGCATTTTGTTTTACGTGACACAATGAATAAAATTTAATAAACCAAGGTTAATGTGTGGGTAACATTTTTATTTTCTTTAATTACATTATATGCTAAATAAATGGTGTGGTTAATATTTGACAGTGAAAGCAGAGATCTGTTTTTCTGCTGGCAGGGCCCGGTTGTCACCGACAACTGCAACTTCATCCTTGATTGGAAGTTTGAGCATGCTCAAAACTGGAAGGAGGTGAACACCACCATTAAGATGATCCCAGGTGAGGAGACTGTCATTTAGCTTTATTTAATAGTAATTTCTAATAATGGTTCTCAAAACGTATTAGCTTAAGTACTACAAGCCAAGGTTTCCCTTATTACTGGACTACAATCTTTTTTTCAATATAACCTTAAAAGAGAATCTAAAAAATGTGAATTTAATTTAAAAAGTGAAGATTTCATATATTCTAGATTAATTGTAGAGCTGGTGCCGAAGCTGGTGTATAGGCCTGTCACGATAACAGTTTTTTGTTGGCCAATTAATTGTCCCAGAAATAATTGCGATTAACGATATTGTCAATTTTAAGGGCAGACAAGATAAGGCAGGTGTGGAATGAACGACTATATAAGCATAATCTAAGGAGTCGACAAGGGAAGCAGGGAGAAGTTTAACTGAAACACGGGAAACATGTTATATTCAAAACAAGCAGTGGTAAAGGTTGATTGTGAATTATGTACTGATGATTGCCCTACACAAGTGACGACGATTTTGTGGGTTGGGTTGTGCATATTAAACGTTTAATCCATGTAAGGTTTACATTTTTGTGAAAGTGGACATGCTACATAGATTGATGGTTGGATTATTCAGTAAATCTTTACAGCAAAATAATTAACCTAATTGAGAGAGTATTACATTTACATTTATCGGCAGACAGACCCGCCATGTATTTTGCTCAGGCTCGGAGACTGGAGATGATCTTCAAGCCTCCCCACATCCCCCCAACATACACATCGAATCATTGTTTCTAGTCGTTTATCACTGTGGTGTTTTATGACATCCAGCGACACTGTTTTCTATTACTATTATATTATCTTTCCTGTTCTTTAGGGCTGTCCCGAATACAATTTCACAGGTTTCAAATACTTGATGGTATTTCCGAACGAGTATTCGAATACTCTTTCTCAAAAACACCATTAAAAACACTCAACTATAATTTAGAAGTATAACTATACTAATTGACTATACTAACTATAATTCCTAGCTTCAGTGAGCACATATGTAAACATAGCCATGCGCTCAAAATGGCCACTTTGACACGTCAATTGAGCCAGTCAGAGCTGTCAAATAGCATATATCTCTTGTATTTGCCATCAAGAGTGCGTTGAATGAATTCACTCTTTTCTTACAAACGGAGCCAATTACAATCAGTTGTGTTGATGACACTGTAGGGCAGGAAATTACATTTCAACAAGTGGGTTTATATGGTAGTAGGGATTAATGGGAAAACATGCATGCATATTGTGAAAAAACGATTACTCGAATCCTAATATTTAAATTGAATACATACCCAATTAACAAAAACCCGAATAATTGAATATTTGGGGCCAGCCCTACTGTTCGTAGAAATTAAAAAATGTATTGTATTAGCATTATCTTGGAGGATGGAATATATTGATAATGTGTGTTAGCCCTAAACTATTTTAACTCTTCTAATCTGTTGACAAATGTACTAATTGTTAGTCGCTTTGGATAAAAGCTTCTGCTAAATGTACATTTTAAGTTTCACCTTGCAATCATCTCATTATCTGCTTGCTTCAAATACAAGAAGTAGGCCACTGTACAGAGGACTACGTCTTTGCCAACAGAAACTCCTCAGCGCCACACATCTTTCCAATGAAAATATGTGGCCATATTGGGTACTGCAGCGAGTCTTAACTTTTACTCTAGCGTTGACAGACCAAATCATGTTTTACATTATAGGGAGGTATAAGCAAAGTAAAATAAAGATGGAAAGGTAAAAATTACAAGCTTTTAATTGACTCACAAATACAATATAAAGTCAAATATTTTTGACAAATTATTCCAATATATTATTTAAAGGGCCCTTCTTGACCCAGCGCTCGGGAATAACTGACCCGGTCCCACCCCCAATATCAGCAGATATGGTCCGCTGAAACCCGAACCCATCCCCATCACTTTTCAGAGCAAACATACGCCCTTGCTGTCACATAATGCCTCCAAGTCCCCGTAATATTTGAGCACCACTGATTTTTAACAAAACTTTGTTTCTGAGCTGCCAAGGACCCACTCTAGTATTGTCTTGTCATGCCAGGTGTGGTGGAGACTGGGCTGTTTGTGGGCATGGCAGAGCGTGCCTACTTTGGAATGGATGACGGAACCGTGCAGGTCCGAGATCTTCCCATCAACTGAGGAGCTCCCTCCTGTGGATTGATCTCACTTCCCCTGTGACTTCACTTCCTTTGCAAGTGGCCTGTACATGATTATCACCTCTGTTTATAGGCTGAATAGTTTTGAAGAAGGAAAAATCATGAAGAGGATTAGATGCTCTTGACCCCTCTGACCGGTGTTCTAGTGCCTGGTGAGTTGATTCAAGTGCAATCAAGTGTTTCCAATCTTTTTTTTTGTCTTGTTTTTTCCTGTCTGCTGGATGCTTCTGTAAAATTGACTGCTGCTGTCAATTAGGAAGTTAAGTTAGGATTGATAGGGAAGTGGGACAAACCTGTGGGTGAGAGATGCTAGTCCACTGTAATGTGAGCTCGGGGTTCAATTTGGATTCAAACCTTGTAATTATTTGAATGGCCTCAAATGCTTTGGCATTCCTAGGGTTCTAAACCTCAATATTGGAAAGAAAAGGAAAATTAATTGCTTATAAATTGATATGCAGGTTCCAGTGTAGACATCTGTCATGGAGGCATATAGTGAGTGGAGAGAACCAAGAACTCCCGAGCATATTCAGTTGACAGTTTGCCTCAGTGTAGAGTAACATTGCATCATTGTGTCAGTTTTCACTTTCTTATTTTGCTCTAGACCCAACAGGAAATCCCTGTTGTTAGAGTGAAAGAAGAAATAGAAAACAGATTTGACCTTCTCCAAATGTACGCTTGTGAACTTCAGATTTAATGGGCCACTGTGACAAAGTAAAGAAAATATTTAGAAAATGTATGTTAACCTTCTGTGTAACCAATATGTAACTGGCATAAGTCCAGGGTCCACTATATGCTAGTTGTGTGCTAGCTGTTTGTTGAAAACAAACCAGTGAATTTATGAAGTATAATACACATTGTTCAAATTTACACACTGTGGCTCTTGTGCTTGTTTTGTCATACATGTGCATGTGGCTATCTGATGTTTAGCTCAAGCATTCACGGGATATATTGTGCCAATATTTAAACTAGTTGTGTTTTCTGTGATTTTCAGATTTAGAGGAGCTTAAGTATTTTCTTAAATATGTATTGAACCCGCTTTACACTAATAACAGTGCCGAATATTTCATCGTTTCAATATACTGAAATTTGTTTTAAAATAATGAAATGTCTTCCGTTACATTCTAAAGGCTGTGAAGCTGTCAGTATGCCTTAACCTGCCAATCTTCTATGAGATTATACTTAATATCAACTTTTAAAAAGCCATAGTTTACTTCCTCAGATGTGTATATTTTAAGGGAATCCATCTGGTTTGAACACACCTTTCGTTGAAACACATCATCAGCAATGTTACCTTGGGTCATATGGTCAGATTTTCTTTTGTAATGGTATGAGATTAACATTTGTGTTACAATGACTTATGTTTCTTTTTATATTTTCAATAAAACCTCAAAACCTCCAGGCTGGAGATATTGTCAAGTAATAAACAGTATGCACTTTTTCAACAAGTAACATGCTTTGATTTGAATATAATTAGTTTGAGTAGATGATTATTTGTATGTACAATTACTTAATGTATGTTATAGTATTATAGTGTGAGCCTACTGTGACCCAGTTTAGATTAAATGTATTGCAGCAAGGCACATAATATGGTTACATATTTTACACCAGCATTTTCTTTCTCCAAAAATTGTTTACGGAGTGTTGTTGTATACTTCAATGAAATGTAATTGTCTATTAAACACAAGACCAAACCCAGACTTATAATTTTTTTGTCCTTAAATTTGGCAAATTATATGTTGTAGCATATTCCAAAATAAGATAAATATATATTTCAAATTATAATTCTTATACATTTTGTGATGTTTTGTGATTTATGCAGCACCGAAATTGCTATAAGAAAAACAATGTAATTACATTACCGGTAGGCCTACTGTAAAACATTTCTAAAGTAATTTCAAATAAAATCAGACAGACAGACATGGTTACATCTTGTCCACACAGGCGCTAGAGTTGTGTAGTTTGACGGGGGAATAATTACTCGTTTCACCCGCAAATCCATTCTTAGCCATACTGTATTATAATGTCACACACTACGGTACTACACCTAGGTTAAATAACATACATAACAAACCTTAAGTAAAACCGCTCATGTCTTACAGTTAAACTGGTTTGTAGGCCTACTATAAATGCTGTAGTAGCTATTCCACGCTCTTCCTGTTTTTTATTTTATTTATTTCTTAGTCTGTTTATTTAACCGACATAGATAAACACTCGTGACAGGAACGGGAAACGTTGCTGTTTCACAGCCACGTTGATGTTTTGCAGTTATCCACTCGTTTGGCAACTGCACATGACTGACAGCTCAAATGTCTAATAAGCGGCATTGACTCTGACATCGGGGACGCCTACCAACGAATGGTAGCGCGTTTCCTCGACAGTTGGTTTGCATTGGACAGATACAAAATACACATTTGTCCAATCAGATCATGGATACAAGAAACATCGGTGAACTGTTTGCGTCATCTCTGCTTCGACAGGCGTAAGTTGTTCTGACTAGTGTTTGGGGGGCGGTCCCGGAACATATTTCCAGTTTGAATGGCAGGCGCCTAACCCAATCGCATTGTGCTTAGTATGCTGCTTGGTGTGACAGACGGGATGGAATGCAATCGGATGGTTTCACAAAACTATTTTATGATCGTAATTATTTTAATGACCAATCCGGGTGTAGAAACGAGGCGGTTCTAAGCGTTACCAAGGCAAGTCTGGAGTGAACTATAAAGGGAATAACGTGGCGTCCCAGTGGCTGTTTGTTTACCTAAAGAATAGGTTAGCTAGGGCGTCGTTCTCGACAAGAGAGGAAATTGACAGTGTTAATAGTGTATTCGATTTGTTAGATTTACAAGGCCTTTGACATGTAAATCGCATATTCACTAATGTGCCAGTCTTCCAAATGGAAAGGGGGGTTCACTTTGGAAACGTGAGCATTTCTCTGGTGCTCCTGCTGTTTGTGAAAGCGTTCATCGGGACATCCCAGACCCAGGGCTCCGCTATCTGGACGGAGCCACCCGCCGCAGCTTTGGACCCAGACCTGTCCGAGGATGGTGCAAGAGTCATGCAGCGCGGCTTGGAAAACATCGGCACTCCGGTGACCGGAGACGTTACTGTGGAGGATGATGAGACCGGGGCGACGGGGGAGGGCGAGGAGTCGTATGGGGACAGCAGTGGAAACGTCAGAGCCTCCAGGTAACTAAACTCGGTGGTTACTGCTGGCCGGTATGATGCACAGTCGCGGAACATGCCCGGGCAAAGCGCGATGTGCGCTTCCTAGGTTTTACAAGAACATGGGCTTTACGCACGACCCACCACCGAAACAGCGACTTTCTAAAAAGTGTTTGCACTGAAACATGATCGATTAATCGAATCAGATAAGTAGTTTAGATAATCGATTTATATGCAATCAGTTGCAGGTTGCAGAACTATGTTGGTACGTGGTTGCGTCCAAGACTGTATTTTTAAGATCGCACCACAAAGTTTGTCCACATATGTGCCCTACACCTACAGTATGCTGGCAGTATAGCCGGACTCCTGCATAGGAAATGTATTAACTTACTGTGGTTAAACATATAACTGTGTTAAACACGCATGCTGTTGTGAAATCTGCAGTCGCATTTAACCGAAGCCGTGAAGTTAAGAGTAGCTTAGCCTAATGTGTGTGTATATATGTATATGTATGTGTGTATGTATGTATATATATATATATATACACACACGTGTGTATGTGTGTGTATATTAGGGATGCACCGATTGCATCTTTTCCTGACCGATTCTGATACCGGTTTTTGTCAAGCCGGACAGGCCGGTTTTCACCGATTCCGATTTTATTGTACGGCTCGGTCATGTAGATGCAGATTTTAAATGTACTCACGTTTTAACACTAGAACTACCGGAATTCTATAACTACTATAATGGCCATATATTATTTGTGTATAATTTCAATAAGCTATATAAAATCTAAGAATAAATGGATCTGTAATGTTAGGATAGGTAATAAT
>JAODTR010004225.1:0-12212 GCA_025399935.1 Amblyopsis rosae | reverse complement strand
GGCCAACCCCCCACCCCCCACCCCCCCCCCCCCCCCCCCCCCCCCCCCCCAGTTGGAAAAGCGCTACAGTATGTGATCGTAATCCTGCATATTTTTGCAATTCATTATTTGCCCACAAGAGGGAGGGCTTTCATTTGATACATATTGACAATAATTTGTCTGTCAGCTGCAGGGTTATACAGTGACCATTTCACTCGCAAATGCAACTAAAGATACTGGTGTGCGAACAGAACAAAATATTTTGGTGCACTTTGTAAGTGACTTCTAGCCTCTATGTTTGCAGCTCAAATTTGCGCATTATGAAATCCCCGTGCACAATGACAATCATGCAGCGTGCACTAGGTACCTAGTCCAAACGTGGTTCCACTTCCAACAGCCAGTGTTTAAATTGTGCTGTGTGTTTGTGCAGTTACGGTAAAGACCTGTTTACCATACACTCACGTGAAGCTACATTGTATGCCGTCGCAATATGATCTCTATAGTACAGTGTACATTGTTTCATGTGGCTATTAATCTAAATAGGATGTTATAAGAATATTGCAAGTCTATTGTTTTGGGTTTAAAGCATGCTGCAAAGTGTCCCTGTGTTTTTACATACACTTTTGTATGTAACAGGCATGTTGGTGACCTGGGGAATGTCACTGCAGGAGAAGATAACATTGCCAAGATAAACATCTCAGACAAGATAATCACCATTAATGGTCCACTCTCAATCATCGGCAGAACCATGGTGGTGAGATATTTTGTGGGCACCCTTCCTTTCATGTCTGCTGTAACCCTGCTGTCACACTGCCAGTGATGTAGCCAGGTCGCTTTGTAGCCAGGTCGCTGGTGGGCGTGTTTGCTCTGTCACTGGTGGGTTTGTCTGTCCTGTCACTCAAATAGGTACGTTAGTGTGTGCCTTGCTATACGAACTCATGAACAAATTACGTTAATTGTAGATACAATTATAAATGTATGTTCTGGTAAATAAACAAGCGTACATTTTCTCAGTTTTCTATCGCCAAGAAGAGGCAGGGGCGTCGCCGACACACATCTACTCTGATTGTTAGCCGCTAGATCACTGAACATTTTTATAAAGTTTGATGTTGGTCAACTTTTCAAGTTGCCGACCAGCTAGTAGCTGTCCACTGTGTCGCACAGTGCTCATTGAAATGAATGAAGATCTGTCTCTTTGTTGCTGGCGGTGTGAGTGCAGGGTAACTCTGAACATCGTTCTCCTTATTGGTTGGTTAACACTCCTCTGTAGATCCACGAGAAGGCTGATGACTTGGGAAAGGGAGGTAATGAAGAGAGCCTGAAGACTGGCAATGCAGGAGGACGCTTGGCATGTGGAGTTATCGGCATCGCAGAATAAAGTGTTATTCTTCCTGGCAGCCCCTGTGCCTCCATTCCCACCCAATACGCACACACTCATCCACACAATCAGAAGCCCAACAGGGTTCCTTCCTGTGATGTCCTAATGTTTTATGGCCTCCTTGTAACGAGTCCAGAACAAAAGCACTTAGAGCCATTCTTGGGACTTGCTCTGCCCTGTCTTGTTCCAAAGAATTGTTGTGAACAATTTCTTTAATAAATGAATGCCCAAGCAAGATATTTTATTGGGAGGAATGGGAGGTTCTCATTCACATCTCAGGGTTATATATATACATTTTTTTTTATTCTGTTATGGTAATTCTCTCTAACAATGAAACAATATTAATTCAATGAGATCTCTGTGTGATCATGGAGATTCTGCTCTAGAGGGCAGCGTTGGCTTAAACAATAATAACCTGTACAACTCAGACCTGAGAAATCCTTTTGGTATTGTTACGTAATATATTGGTGGACTGTATATTTTAAATATACTATACCATTACATGATGCAATAGGTGTCAAAAGTACACAAAGTAATTACTTAAGTAAAAGTACAGATACTTGTGTAAATAATGACACTGGTAAAAGTACTGATTCAACTTATGTACTCAGGTAAAAAAGTACGGGCTCTAAAATGTATTTGGAAAAAGTACATTTGTACCGGCAGTTGCAGGGCAAAAGCTAACTGAAGATTGATTACTGTTTTAATATATTGAATCAAGTAATGTTAAAATATATCCTGATATAGTTTTGCTAGGACCCAAAACTCTTCACATTGTGAACTCAACAGCGGTATATGTGGGTTGGGATGTATTATTTTTCATTGCTTTGACACAAAATTGATTCATTGTAGGCCCTACATCTTTCACATTTCATGGATTCCTCTCTTAGACATAGCCACAACCAAAACTATGTAGTCGACTGTACCTACAGGATAATTAGCACATTTATATTTTCTTTTTAAAACTTCAACTTTATTTCAAAACTTAACACAAAATACTAACATATTGCATAATATCTGAGACACTATTACAAATCTGCATTAACAAAAATATTTAGAACAATTCGACCAACCACAGCTGCTTCCCATAGAGCCGAAGTCACTAACGCATTATGGAACCTAAATTAAAAAAAAAATGTATGGTAGTCAACAGGGAGAATAACATTTTTAGATCCTGTTTGCTTTGTAATACGAAGTATTACAAAGCAATTGACTAAAAGAAAATTACTCTAGTCCTGTACTTAAGTATTTGTACTCTGTTATTTCTCACCTCTAGTATGATCAGTAGACACTTATTTATTTGAAACTGGAGTTCTCTGATCCTGAGATTGCACTGAACAACTAAGTGTGTTAACCAAACGCACATCACTTTCCCTTTTAAGAATGAAGCTCCAACCCGCCCATATTCACAGATGGCCTGCGTATGGCTCTGAAATGACATGCTCTAAAAGCCCACTTTTCACAGGAATATTAGATATTCCCTACGTAGTAACTTGGCACTTAGCAAAGCTCTCCTGAGGATAGGGAAGACTGGAGGCAATAGGCTACCAGTGAGTTCTCCACAGGCATGCTTTGTCTCTGGGGATTGGCGGAAAGAATTAGTTTTAAACAATTATATGGCATCAAAAGATATAAATGTTATGTGGAAATCATAGGTTCCTCTACTCTTTACCTACAAATATCTACCTCACACAGTTCACCAACTGGGAGCGGGCAATATGAGTCCCATGTCACGGTTCAAGTTGCCTAGGAATCTTTAAAGAGCCAGGGCGCAGAAAGTATTGTATTTAATGCAGATGTGTGCATCTCCATGCTACCTGACTATACTTTTACTATAGCACTTGCACGCCAAGATGAGCGGTTAAAATGGCTGTATTAGTGTAGACAGATGCAGCCGGTGAAGCATGAATCCCAGCTGACTGTAAAAGCTGATATAAATAGCTTGTGTATGTGATGGGAATAAAGATGATTAATAATGGAGATCACCCATGGTTCTGGTAGAGAGCGCATAGCAGACCAGACAAAACTGCCTACATTAGAAACAATGACTAGAAATATAGCAAATGCTACCAAAAGATTCTGTAGAAATAACATTTATTTTCAGTAAAAAAAATAAAAATATTTTCTAGGTTAGATGAAAAAATTGTTAAACTAGTGTCTTTACAGCCTGGGTCGTCATAGAGTGGTGTCAGGCACAGCTGTTACCTGCCAAACAAGCTGGTAAACCTGTCTTACAGGGTGTAACAACGTCTATGGCGTATTAGGCCGTAGTGAGTACCTTGTGGGTGTGGGTGCGTGCGTGCGTGCGCAGGGGTATCGGTATCGCGGCATTGCGTGTCTGAAAAGCAGAGTGAAAGATGCGCATCTGCCTTTCAAGAAACTGTGATGCACGTACAGACGGTGCTCCTGAGCAGGACATTGGCGTCAGTAAGAGGTGACTCCCATGTGGAGGGAGGTTGTGCGCTCTTTTGGTATCGTGTGCGTCCCTATGCGCCTACAGCTTTGTGCTCCAATGCAACTGATGAGAACCAGCACAGTCACATGTCTGGAGGGGGCCTTCAGGGTAGAAGGTGTTCGGCCCAGGCAGCCTAAACATACTAGACAGGCTTTCACTTGCCTGCCAGCTGCCTCCTATAGGCATCATCCACCAATATGGCTTCAATGTTGAAAGGGGATTTGTCTGAGGTGTATGTTGTCAAAGACCTTGTATAATGTTTCTGATGTTGTCCAACGTGTTTCAATACATTTAGACACGAGTAAGATCTACATTCCTATACTCTTAGGTGAAAGTTAATTTTTAGGTTACTGTTTGATGCACATTGTGGGGCTGTTGTGGAGGCTAGGAGCTGTAGGTCAGGGGTGAGATGCTTTAAATGAAGCCTGTATTGTCTGACATGGGTGGTGGGTGCAGAGACTAATTACAAGGCCCTGTGACCTGACCTTTAATCTTTAACTCTGGGGAGTGAATATTCCACTTCCCTTGAAATCGGACGTCTGTTGGCTCTTTGCCTCCAGCCCAGTCTCATGAGATTGACTTCAAGTAGGTGACCAACCCAACCACACAAGCATCACCATTTGAGGAAAAGTCTTTCGTCATATAAATCGTGTACAGTATATAATTTCATTTGAGCTAAATACAGCTAAACACCTATAGCTATAGTTGCTTTACGTAAACATTTGCATTTGTGCATATGGTTGAAAAATGTTTTATATCTCTTGTAATGGTGAGAAATAATTGTGGTTGCTGATAATTCTTTTATTTGTATTTTATTAACATGAAAAGTTTTGTGGAATTTTTTATGAATACACATTTTGTAATTATATTCTGCGCCTATTATGCAATTATAATTTAATGTTTGTCCATGATGCAGAAAGCACACCTTTCATTTAATTATACTGACTATATCACTATAGTCAGTCACTATATTGACGAGATATTCAAGTTTTTGTTGAAATACTGACTGTCAATCACATTTTCTGATAAAAATGAAAGTATATTTGGTTTAATTTTGTTGAAAATACTCAAGCTTGTAAATGTAGATGCATTTAGAAACCATTTTGACACATTTTCATCACAATCTGATGCATATATAGGTACTTTGCGCAAAGTTAAAATGTGACGATGCTTTTGCCAAACTACTGCGCGTCAAAAAGAGTTATTTATTGGCACATACATTGAAAAACAAGCAGTCACGATAAAACCTTTGAGATTAACAGCACTGAAAAATAGGATGGATGGAAAGGTTTTGGAAAGAAGATAAATAATTTTAGACTAGGTAGGTGTATGCCAATGGGAGGGCTGCGTTGTGACCACACTGTGACGTTACGACCCATGTAACCCGTCACAATCTATCTGATTCTAGGCAACCTTTGAGCCCTGACCTCAGCAACCTGCTGGAGATCACATGTAGGATCATATCTGTGAGACACTTATACAACACTTGTGCTTCCGTTTGTGGTAAACTTTGCAAACCGTTAGGTCTATTCAAATGAATGTGTCATTCAAATATCCCTGACAGTTAGACAATCTGATTGATGGTAAGTAACCAAGTAGCGTCTACCTTTACGGATGCTGCATGTCGCTGTAGCTGTACTCACTTTAGAAGTGCTCTGTTTGCATGTGTTGTGTGCAGAAAACATTGTGTTGTTTACGATTCTTTTGTTTGTGCGCAAGGTCAATATGCTGTATCAGCACGCCAAGCAGATGCCATTGATTTGTGGTGTGTGTGTGTGGGGGCTGTGTGCACTACTAATTGTGTGTCTCTGTGCTTGTGTGTGTTTGCCCTCCGTTAATGCGGGGGGTTTTTCTCTCTCTCGTGTGTGTGTGCTACATGCATTGCTCAGGTGTGAAGTGCTCCACAGACCACAGAGCAGGCTGGATAATGGCGCGCGCACACACACACACACCCCTCCTCTGTCGGCGACCTTGGGGGGGGAGGGGAGGGTTGAAGAGACGAACCAGAGAGAAAGAGAGAGAGAGAGAGAGAATGGGGATTCTCGAACGTTGTGTCCAGACAAGAAGAATGTTATTACTTCCTTCACACGTGCTGTGCTTTATCCCCCCCCGCTCATGAGTCTTTCTTTGTTCTTTTCTTCATCCATCTCTCTCTCTCTCTCTCTCTCTCTCTCTCTCTCTCTCTCTATCTATCTCTCTCTATCTCTCTCTCTTTTTCTCTCTCCATCTCTCTAGCTCTGTGCAGTCAACTTTTGATGACCCCCAGATAGAAGTGGTTCACAGCTTCGTTCAGTTGCATAACATGATGGCGTGAAACGACCATATGGCATTGAAAACACAGAAAATTAATCTAGGCCGGTGCACGTTTTATTATAGATAAGATAGATTGAAAATACATGATTAAAACATTGTAAATAAAATACTGTATTACCTATTACCTTGTGGATTACCAGAAAACATCTGGTCTCCCTTGTCTGTCTGTCTGCTTCGTTCTGTTTGAAATAATAGTGGAATATGCGCATATTTACTTTTGATCACTTACAACCAAAATGATACTTTGGATCCCACATTTGGTGTCATTATTCATCCAGCTGGAGAACGGACATTTTGAGAAGAATCCACAGCTTGAGGTAGTCAAACACAATTGTTAGCTATTATTTATTCAGCAAATGTGAATTCTCACCATGCTGTCTGGGGTTACCTGCTTTTCTATGCTCTGTTTGCAATAAAAGATCAGTGGTGTAGTGAATAATATATATGTGTGTTTTAAACATGGTATATGTCATGGTAACATTATGTATCTGAGTAGGTTTAATGTTTTTTCCTGCGTTCAACATAAAATCCCTGGTTTAAGAGGAGCTTATTGTGTCAACACCACCTTGTTTGGATGGGAACCATGAAAAATGATTGGACAAAGCATAAATGTCCCCAATACAAAATATATGCCAAACAGCCCAGGGGAAAAGCATTTAACTCAATAGTACAATACTGAACTCAAAGGATGTTCATTGGAGCAAACGTACATAAAGGCATATGCTTTGTATGTGTGTGTATATATGCATGTGTGGGGATTTTATCTACTCATTCTCTGTACCCACTCTGACATCCATTAGCGGGATCAATGGCTGTTCATTGGCTGTGACCATTAACACCAGCTTCACGCCGGCATGCAGATCACATCGCAGCGGCAGAAAAAGGTTGTCCGTCTCTCAGAAGAACACACACGCACACACACTGCCATGTGCCAGGTAGACCAACATTGTGTTTATTAGGCAGAATCATGTAGTCTCCTGTAGATTCCTGGAGCTGGTTACAACCAAAATCCTGCTCATAATGGCTCCGTTTTCTGTTGTGTCCGTTAGTGTGGAAAGTGAAGCTCTCGTATTTACAGTGTCTCTCGTGCTTCTGTATCCGTGCACCCCATAGAAGCCTGAACAAGGCAGTGAGGCGTTGCCAGGGTGATGGGTCCAAACCACTGCAGACAGGAGACCTAGCTGGGACCACTCCATCATGTCTCCCCTGTGCGACAGCTCTGCATTTTGCTGATATGCAGAAGCTATGTGGAGAATGTGTTTGAGAGACTGTCTGCAGTCTGAGGCAGATTTACATTAAACACGATACATGTGACCAACTTATAAGACACAGACACACGTGGTTACATACGGTATGTTTTGTATTGGTTGGTGGCAGTGTTTTAGTGTGTGTACATTTTATAGTGTTTATAACATTTTCTTGCATGTGTTTGCATGTTACCTTGTATGTGTACTATACTTGCAATTACAATATACATACAGGCCTGTATTTGTGAGTGACTGTGTGTGTAGTATGTGTGTCCATCTCCGTGGGTGGTAACTGTTAAATTCTTGCATTTGGAGGGATTATTCCTCCATTTATTCATGTGGGACTACTCTGCCTTACCTCAGAAGAACAGTACAACTTCTGATGGCTTAATCCCTCTACCCCCCCCTCTCTCTCTCGCGCTCTCGTCCTCTATTCTAACTATACTGTCTGCCCCTCCATCTCTCACACTCAACCTCTTAACCTGATTTACCTCCATTCATCTTCCTGAGTCTACACACTTTCAGATGCAGTGTTTTGTTAAATAATGAAATGTCAAAATGAATGTCTGCTACGTTTGTTTTCAAAAATATCTTCTAAGCATTTTCTACTTTCCAGTTTATTCTTATAAGCGGGCAAAATACAATATAACACATTTTCTAAATTGTGCTAACTTGAAAAGAAAGGTGTTATTAAACACTGGTATGCATATCCATCTGCAGTCAATGTTCTTTTAGTAAAATACAGTATTTTTGATTACACTTGCAATCCAGCTAGATTGTCACACCATGTCAATCCACTTTAGCTACAGAAATGTCCTCGCGTACAGAAATGCATGTGTGTGTGTGCGCGTGCATGTGTGAGCATGCATGTGTGTTATGGACAGTAAGTTATGTAATAAGACAAGTACAACAGGCACACTAGAAATAATCTGAATCCGTCTCTGCTGCTTGACCTGGTTAAAGCGCACATGGCATTTGTCAAATAAGAGAGAGAGAGATATTTATTATATAGTATTGTTTATTCATTATAGTCTATATTTCATTATTATATTAATATTCTAAGACATTTTAAAGTGTGTCAGATGATGTGTTGCATTTAATGCCTTGGGTCCTGCCAGATGCCGCTATTGAATAACTGACTTACAGTTATGTTGAACCAGTGCATATTTTTATCTACACATTCTGACTGCAATGTTACAAATGGGGGTATTTAATGTGATGGATACTTCACCAGGCTAGACATTACTGGACAACAGTCCAGACACCTATTTAGCTGATATGCAGGAGATTGATGGTGAGTCATGAATGGGGCAGAATGCATTAGAATGAAACCAGAAGAAAATGGTTGTCTTCTTTAATATGACCATGGGGAAGTGAACCATGTACATATGTATTGCAGTATTGTTTTCAAAATGTTACCTGCATTGAATTTAAGAGCGATTGCTTAAATTATATAGACCAGTGCAGAGGGATTCCAATGTCTATTGTGAAAAATGTAATTGCCATTATTAGCATTCTTGTATGTGTGTGTGTGTGTGTGTGTGTGTGTGTGTGTGATACAATGGGCACTGCCATGGGCCTTTCCAACATGGTGGGTCAGCATCTATTTGTGTCACAGTTGTGTCCAGTGAGCACTGAAATCTTTTGATGTGCGTTCAACCTCTCAGTTCAGTAAATGTATGCTTCCTCTGTGTGTGTGTGTGTGTGTGCGTGTGTGTGTTTGACTGTGAGAATCAGGGTCACTGGGCTGCGTCAGTAATGAGATGGGGTACATATAGACTATATGACAACGTCAGAAGTTTATACAGCTAGATCTTGTTCTCTTTCTCACTCTCCACACACACACACACACACACACCTACCTCAAGCAAGCAAGACCAAACAGAAGAGAATAGTGTCTCCATCCATATATGGTGCTACAGCTGTGCCTCTGAATACAGCGCCCTAATGAATGCTGCTCCTCTGTTAATAACCCATTGCTGAGTATTAGTAGTTCTTCCTAAGGCATGTAGTGAATTTAGTCTGGAGGATCACGTTTAACAAACTATTAGAGCACGGCAACAGCAAGAGAGAGCTTGCCTGACACTGCATTTTCCTCTGAGATTTACATGTATTTCACACATCAGGTGATAACTGAAATCCAGTGACGGCTCTTGCTCAGGAAATTAGGGAGGGCTATTGCTTCGGTGACCCATTCAGTAACCTATATGTACATTAAAGGTATCTAAGTAAATCATTCTAGAGAAAGCTTGTCGATCAAACAAAATAACCTCTTGCTTCCGTCAGAAGCTCTGCCCACACACACACTGGAAACACATTGCAAAGGCTAGGATATTGTTGTGTGGTGTGATCTGCACCACTTTGTTAGTGTTACTATTTACAGAGGCAGGGCTGTGTATATGCTACAACGAACAGGCAACCAGCAGACCAATGAGATATAGCCTATTGTGAATTTGACAGTGCAGCCGCTTGCATAGCTTTAAGTCAACTAGCTATTGTCACATTGCATTGTAGCCTACAATTTCTTTAGTAATTCTTTAATAGTTTTTCTTGTCATCTCACTAGTGTCATACCACTAGCCTACCCCCTAGATGGCAACATCTAGGCTAAACAAGCAGAGATGTCTGTCTTACAGTTTAATTAATCAAATAAATGTCTTAAATAATGAAGGTTACAAAGCACACTTTAGATAATGAAATAGTCTGATTCAGTTGTAATGTTATTTAAGGTGCAGCAAAATTCTCTCGCCAAATCTCGCTCTCTAATGTTTACAGTAGTAGGCTGCCGGTAGTTTACGCCCACCTCGGGTCAAATGATTGCAAAGCATTGACTATGAGAGTGATCAGGATGATTTTCAGCCATTTTGAAATCGCCCTAAAAGTGGCGGGAGGCTATACGTAATCCATGGAACATTGGGCTTTACACTGGTAACGTTTGAAATTCCCTCCTCTCTCTTTCTCCCTTAGGCCGGGCGTCGCCCAATCTCCCTTAGGAACAAACCGTCTCTGCTGGAATCACGTTTTCTTTAATTATGTGAGTCAGTTGATTATTTGTGACAAAGATGCCTTTCCTATCTCAATTATTTAAATGGATGAAATATTCAGCCACATTGATCCTTCTGTTTGTATCCACAGTATATTATAGTGCTGTATGTATATGAGTTGGACCGATCTAACATAAGCCATTTCCTCTTTGGTAGCAGCCGTCTGAGTTGCAAGTAGTGTCATGGCACTCTGAAGAAGGCAGTAGCCGAAACGCGTAGGTGTCTTAGCCCATATATTAAAAGCTTTTTATATATATTTTTTACAAAATACACGAGTGCCTTGTGTTTCTTGAAGCCGTATCACCAATGGGTTACCCTCCCCGTGGTTTGTACTCCTTCTCTCTTTTTTGAATAGCATGCCTGTGTGTTGAAGCCATGCAGAAGTTCCATAAGATGTTGTTCTAATGGTTGCCAGATGCTTGGCTCAAAAACAGAGCAAAAAAGCAATCCGAAGAAATGGGGGAAGAAAAAACAACACTTTTTTCCATAAATACAATGTCAGCAATTTTCCATTAAGAAATTAGTCTAAATAGTAGAGTCTAAATAGCTCATTTTAAATATTCTAATAAGGAGTGGTTTGAAGATTGTTCCAGTTTAAGTATAGGTTTAAAGAAAGGAATTTAAAGATCACATGACTTGCCAGTCAGCCAATTGTGAGAAGGTCAACAATGCCTAAGCACATCATTTGATAAACACAAAAGATGTCTTTGCCTAGGCCCAGTGATGCATGCGAATATGGTTCTAGTTGCTCATGTGCAGTAGCTGAAGAATGGATGATTGAAGGAAGAATTGTTTAACAAATAAACCAAGGCCAGGTATAGTGACACATGAGCCAAGTGTGGCACCTAACATTGTTTTTTGAATGGGTGTGTATGGGTAGTTAATCCAGGTGCAGTGCTACAGTACCATTCCTGACCCCCTAGCCCTTGGCTTTAAATGTCTCCTCAGAAACCAATGAGTGAGATCACAGATAATATACATCTGTGTTTTTATAATTAACACATTAACATAAGGGGCTATTATACATTTTAACCATATCTGCAAATAGCTGGAGAATGGAAAATGTTGAAATTACTATTGGCTTGCTGTTGTTTGTGTGAGAGAAAATAAGATCCACATTCCACCATGAGCCAAAATAAAATGAACTTAAACAAACTAAAGCCAACCCACTGCTGGCTAACTGCAAGGCTAGCATGATAATTCAATGTTAAATTCATTTCAATTGGTTTTCAAAGGCCTTATCACATTTATTTCACTATCAAGTTTTTGTTTAAGGAAAAGTATATGACCCAATTTAAATTAAATGTCAAGACACTGATGTCTCAACTGTTCCTTCCTAATGTACCTCTTTTATCGTAGTGCTTCTTTGACCAGAGAGCTACATTTGGCAGCAGAGACGTTAATATGAACGAATTCCATTTGGTAGTTTGTGTTTTTCTATAATGTATGAGCTTAGTGTAACAGTGTCTTGAATAAACACAGTGCACTCCCTGTTCTAACGGTTATAACTGCAGGGTATGCTCCCACATGAATAGCATTAAGGCTTATGGCTTTGATATAATGCTGTGCTGCTGCATACAGTACAGTACAGTATGTGTGTGACATTGCTGTGTACATGGTACATGGTACAATCCACCACACTGTTATGCTAAACATCTTATTTGAAAAACGCTGTCTTCAACATGAATCCTACAGCGAAGTAAATAATAAATAAATAAATATATACACTACCATTCAAAAGTTTGGGGTCACTTAGAAATTTCCTAATTTTTGAAAGAAAAGCACAGTTTTCTTCAA
>JAODTR010004224.1:0-12213 GCA_025399935.1 Amblyopsis rosae | reverse complement strand
ACCGCTCCCGCTGCTCCGATTCTCCGGCCAATCTCTCGCTCCATAGTCCCCTCACTCGCGAACAAGACCCCGAGGTAATTAAACTCCTTCACTTGGGGTAAGGACTCACTCCCCACCTGGAGTAGGCACTCCATCGGTTTCCGGCTTTTTCAACATCAATATTTTGAAATATGAGATTACAAAGGACCCTAACCCTAACCCATAAATTAAATAATATAAGTGTGATTATTATTTATAATATAATATTATATAATATTATATTATATTATTATAATATTACATATAAGAATAAACTGATAGCCTGTTAAGACTACAATGACAATACAATAACTTTCCATCAGTGCTGGGGATACTGGTTAATGTTTTTCATGTAATACATTGTTGTTACCAACAAGTGCAAACAAGCATGGCTAATGTCTTGTAATGGACAATCAAGTGCATCCAGTGTCTTTACATTAGTGGTATTAAGGACAGGTTGCGCCCTGTGAGTTTTCGCCTGGCTCAGCAAGGTTCAGTACAGTGCGCCTGCCGCTAAGCTGACATGGCTATTTGCTTGTTCATGGCGCTCTTTCGCGAAGAGGCCCTGGTCACCATGTCATTCACAAGCGCTGGACATAAATGAACGAGTTGACGCCCCCATAAGCATTGCATTTTCAAAAACGAGCAGCGACATTGGAGCACAGCCAAAATGCCAGGAACAAAAGGTATGTCGAATAATTATTTTGTCTATATCCTAGGCCAATATTGCGTTATTCCTTCCTGCCAATTGTGTTCTCAGACATTATACATTATAAAGTATAAAATATAATTATTGAGAAATAACAATACATTTAAAGTAGATTATGCAAAAAAAAAAAAAATATATATATATATATAGCCTATAATGTTGTTATATCACCATTGAATTTGAATTTACATAGCTTACATAGGCTACAGCATTAAAGAAAAAGTGACAAAAGCTCCAAATTGAAGACAGATGCCAAAAAGTCTGAATGCCCACATCATTCACAGGTAACAAATCGGACAAGAAGTCGGCTACAAAGGTATGAAAACATATTTCTGATCTATCTTGTCCAACTGCCTCATAACAGTATGACTGTTGTTGTAATTTTGAGTGTACATTTGAATGTAATTCTACAGCAACCTCCGAGTCCTAAGGATCAACCAAAGAAAGTTGATCAGAAAGGAGATGACAACAAGAAACAAGGAGGTAAGCATTTACAGTATATCAACTAAATGCCAGCTGTTAACTACCAGCTTTGCACAGAGCCACACTAGCATCACAGACTGTGGCACCACAATAGCTGTTTGTCCCAGTGAAGATATCTGTCTGTGTGTGTTCAATCCCCTCAGCAGGACAGCCGAAGGGAGAGAACTTCCAGGCATTTGTGAAGATGGCTATGGAGACACTGCTGGGGTCCTGCGTCGTAAACATGGGGGTACCCGGGGCAGGCAGGGCTGAGGTCCCCTCCCTCTCTTCCTCCCCTTTTCCCTATGGGCCTGCAGAAAGGGGGTGCAGCCAATAGCAGCTATCCCTCGCAGAGGCAGAGGCAGCACGTAGTGAACCCAACATAACCTTGTGCAAACTCTATTCCCTTCTCATCTCGCACATATTTCTGACCCCTCTCCTTCCCCACTTATTGGATACTCACAAATGGACACACGGTCAAACCAGACCAATGTAAGCAGCAAAGAAATCTTGAAAGCTCTTCTCAAACTCATCCCATGTTCTTTAATACCACATGGTGGGCTGTTTAACATTCATTGTTTTTATAAATATTCTAATAAATAAATATTTCTTAGTCAGTGCTGTAGTCTGTGCATTTTAATTGTGTAAACAGCCATTGTCTGAATGTTTCCAACCTTTTCAAAAACTTGCATTTTCCTTTTAAAACAGACAAAGAATGAAAAGTATGTTCAATGTCAAACATATTTAAAAAACATCACAGGTCTCTCATTGGATTCACATTTAGAGGAAACAGATGTAAATAAATGTACCAGGTATTGTGGTATTAGTGCTGCCAAGACTACACGCAATGAGCCTGTAAAGTCATTCATGTGTATTGATCCACAATTATATATTTTAAGAGGTAAAACACTTCTTTAGGTGTTGTAGATGTTACAAAAATATAAATAGAAACATCACACTCTGATACACAGTACAGAGATGTAGTCAGAATATATACATTTTTTTCTTGTCAACAATTAATCATGAAATACTATGTGTAATGCAGCCATGTAATACCAGTTATTAAAGCAGCATACTTTAAACAGACAATTCTGAATCTTAATGAGATATTATTTATAGGTATGAAGAATGGCAAAGGGAATAGATCTAAAATGGAAAGTTCTGCTGTACAGCTTGCTATAAAAACCCTTATAATGTTATGTTTAAGTGTTTAAGAGAGTTTATGCAATAAGAAGTTACATATACTGTAAGTAAAAAGAGAAAATGTCAGGGTGATCATTAATAACACAATACAAATACCATTATCAATTATGATTCTTTCAAAAAATTCACAGTAAGTATCAATAACCATATAGAATTGCTGCTTGCATCTGTAAGAGTTTGTAAGGAAAGCCACAATTGGGCGTCATCTTTCAGTTATTGTGAGGCTTACACTGTAGCTAATGGGTTCTAAGAGCCGCTCACAGAAGGAGCGGCTGTTCGCCACCATGCTGATAGGTATTGATTGTGACTCACGGCGAGGCATCTGCGCTGCTGTGTCATCAGGTGGCGACAACTGCAGCTCTGATAAAAGAACATGACACTGAAAGGGCGGGAGGCGCAGCCAATCGTTTCAAGTGTATCAAAAGGCAGTTCCCAGCAGGTTATTCAAATAGGTATCCAGTCGTCAGGGCACGACTAGGTTCCAACTAGTTGGTGGAGAGATAGTGGTTGCTTTCATATGCCGTGTATAGGGTTTGCTGAGGTTCAGTGAATGATAAGGTCACAGTGCGCGAGGGGAGAGCCAATCTCTCATTATTGCTCTGTCAATCTCCCTCTTCTCTCCGCCTCCATTAGAGGATGACACGGTACAACACCCAGCATCCAAATGTCACCCAGTGGCTCGTCCAGCGCAGCTCTGACCACTTCTGAATGGTGTGATGGGTCACGTCGTCCTATGAGGAATGACACGCGCTATGCTATGTAAGGTTGACCGGGTACACACATTGTAAACTGTGTCTAGTGTATGTGTGACTGCATAAACACTCTTTATCTAATGCATAAACATAGTCGTGGGAGGACTGTGGCCTCACCTCATCTTCATCTACATAGTCTACGCTGGAGCTGAACACAGAGCCCAGGTATGTCAGGTGGACGATTGCCAAGGCACTGAACGCTGCATTAATCATATGGACCCATAACGCCTGCAAAGACAAGATTATTAATAAGCAGGAACATAGCTAGGCTGTGTTCAATTTGACAGTTATCGTATCACAACAAATACAATTGATTTAGCATGTTTGCATTTGACATAATTTAACTTAACAATCACTTCTTCTGATAGTTTCATCATGACGTTTAGCATGAATTAACCAATAAAACAATATATAACTATCTTTTATTCATGCTATATCATAAACAAGTTGATGTAACTATCTTGTTATGTAACTTTGTGTATTCTGCTTCCAACCCAAACTTCTTGCTGATTCTCATGTGTAATGTCAGAATCTAAAATAGGAGATTTTGCTGGGCATAGTGCCAGAGCTTCCAAAATGAACCCACTGAGAAGACAAAGCACAACATTTTTGGCTACTGTTGTTCTTTGCAGTTTGTGGTCTCTTTAGCATTATTATCTGACACAACTTGCATTTTACTTCTGCATTGTAATGCTTGTCATTATCATTTGTCCAGGTGAAATTAAAGATATATAAGCCTAGATTGTTAATCTAGACCTACAAACTACAGTAAAAATGTATCACAATACAGATGCCATGTATGTGCATAATATATTATGTCAGAAATGAAAAAGTTATTATTACCTTTTTGTTCTGGTGTGTGCAGCTTGGCTGGCATTTCTTTGACAGTATACATGCACTGAAAATGGCTGCAAGCCTCTTTCGTAACACTACAACACAGGACAATATGGTTCACAAAGATCTTGAACTGTGTCTTTGATAACACGGAAGGGAAATTACAGCACTGCGTTGAACATAATAGAGTGTAATACTGGGACACTTAACCATTACTATAATGCTAAGCACTTCTCTAGGTGGACCGACTCTCATTTAGAAAATAGGTGACATTTGGAATTCTCTTACCATGCTCAATGTACGTGATGAACCCCAGTGATATCAGTACTGCACCCAAATGGAAGCTCAGGCCCTACCAATAAAGAATATATGAAGATATACTGTATATAAAATCAACCCATTCAGTCACTGACACAGAAGTACATCGAGCAGTTAAACAACAGTGTTATACTCACATGCAGGAGGGCACTGGCTGCATATGTGATGAGGACAGCAGAAAATGTTCCAAATTTGAGGGCACTCTTAAAAACATCTGTGAGATAAGAGGATTAACATGTTTACGAGTGAGTGGTTATCTTCCCCTTCATAATGGTGTACCGAGGGGAGAGCAGCTGCTTCCATAAAGCATTAAGAAGCACAATAATACTCACAAGTGCGGAGAAAGCGAGACATTGGCAGATTCCAGGATGTCACTACCTCCACCATTGACCTAGGGAACTCTATGTTCAGTGGCTTGGCAACACACATATCCCTGCAACACAAAAAGGTGGAAATTGAGGCTCCAGTACGGCCGGGAAAGCCGTTCTCAAATCTTTAGGGTTAAATGAAGGATTTAACTCTAACCATTTCAGGTTGTCCTTCTCCTCAGTGAAGCCGGCCCCTGCCAGCGTAGCAGTAGTCTCACTCAAGTAACCAACAAAGTAATTACTGAAGTGAAAAGAGACCGCATTCTCGTAGGCCAGAAGCCACCTTATAGCCGAAGACATCAGAGGGAGTTTGAGCTGTAGATACAGTCTCCATTTATGTACAGTATGTTTGAATTACACGGTCAACCTACCTTGCCCCAGAGGTCCTAAGAAGTGCATGGATAAAAAAGGAAGGGTGGTTATTTTAGCATTATTCCTGTGATGATGATAATGGATCCATGGAGATGCAGCCTGATGGGAAAGTATTTCTCGCCACACACAGACAGCTGTAAATGATAAGGATGAGACTAGCCCCAAAGTGGACGCACCGTGATGGGTTGCAGCGTGGATACAAGGGAGGGATGTGTCACAGCTGCTAAACAGAAAATGGGCATGCAATGACTACTAAAGTAGGAGGACATTAGGCAAGACAGTGGGATGTGCAGAGAAGATGGGATATATTGAGCCCAAGTCATTCTGGTGTCCAATTACTGTAATTACCTGATCTTTCTCTTCTTCTTGCTGCGGGGGTTTGACAAGAAGAGGGAAAAATAAATTGAAAACCCCCAAGCCAAACAAAACCAGGAAATGTGAATATTTCAGCAATGCATATCTCATTCGGTCGCTCACCTACGCAATAACCTGTCCCCATAGATAGGTATGAAGTATGGAAACAGGTAGGGTGCCACGCAGTTGGAAATAACTAGGCAGATCTGACTCTTCACCCAGCTAACAGACATTTTGAAAAACCACGAAAAGCTCTGATGAAAAGAAAACAACAGACGCAGGAAAGGTGAACAGCTAAAAGCAGCATGTATTAGATTAATACCCCCCCCACACACACACGCACCAATGTCTATTTGGAGCTACAGTGGCAGCCTTACCAGTTTTCGCCCTTCTAGAGCATCTTTGTAGCTGTTGAAACTGATCCAGGGACCAAAGATGACCGTGCCCACAAAGTATATGTAGCCCATGAACTCCATGGGCGAGGGCACTCTGGCCACAACACCTCTGTCCAAATCAAAGGCCAGAGAAATAGCTTTCATAGCAACCACCATCTGGGACCCTAGGCCAACAGAAAGAAACCGTGTTTAAACATTCCCTGGCTGCTGAGATGGGCTCATTATGGGCGCTGTATTTTGAACATGCTGAGATGGGCTCAGTATGGACGCAGTATTTTGAACATGCTAAGATGGGCTCAGTATGGACGCAGTATTTTGAGCCGCGTCAGATGCAACAATGTACGTTATAATAACGTTGTAATAGTTTCACCCACGAGGGACCAAGACTCATTTTAAGTTGTGCTGATTTGGCCTACCTCTCATCTTGTGCCAGGTGGCAGTGTCCATCATGTGTAGCTCCCTGAGGTGACAAGACAAAGAATATCCCGTTTATATCGACCTCTCACACCACCACCACCAACTGACCTGCGCTTCCAAAGCCTCCACTTGAAACCATGGATACAGTGCGGCCACATGAGGACCCTCACCCCAGCAGCAGGTAGATGAGCACAGTAATGCAGAGGAAGGTGCCCCGCATGCTGGAGTGACGGCACAAGAACAGGATGAGGTAACAGAGGAGGCTGAGCAGCAGCACCCAGATCATGTGGAGCTCAAAGAACAGGTGTAGCGTGTAGAAGCCTCCCGCCACAGTGCACAGGTGCTTCAGGAAAGACGGCAGGCCTGATGTGACAGGGCAGAGGAGGACAGGGTACCCATGTGTAACTAATAGAGGTGAGTCAAGTCACGTTTATTAAAGTGCAATAAAGGGTAACATCAACAAAAGCAATGGAGAATAGAAACACTATGAGATAAAACCAACATTAACATGGTGCTACTACTCCAACCACTAGTGCTCATGGAAGGGAACATTAATCACAAGAGTGGAGAGAATAATACCAAATAATTATATTAAAAATACACACTAAAGCAGACCAAGCTGACAGCGTTGGTGTGCTTCTTAATAATACTGTAACCGTAGCGTACTGAATCAAAGGCCCTTAATATATTTCAGATATACCTTGAATGCATAGACTTGACGTCATTCAACAACAACATAAATATCACACAAGAACAAGTCATCACCAGTGCATTATATGAGGTGGAGAGGGACTCACCCAACATCCAGAGGAGACGACACAGCAGGCAGATGACCAGTAGCTGCCACACCTGCTCCAGGCCCTGCTGGGCTGTGGGGAGGAGGCAGCCATGGACAAGCTCCTGGAAAAACTCCTTTCGACCGAAGGCTCCCATTGCTACATTTGAGAAAGGCACGGACAACACATGGTAGAAACAACACTGGATATTCCAGCTGGAAAATGTGTATGCAAATACATGCTTACTTGCTCAATCTCTCGACAAACACACACACACGCACACACACACAAAACACTGTATGCATTTCCTGTAGCCAGTAGCCCAATACAATATGGGCATTGACAAGTCCATAGAATTAGCCTAGGAACATACAACTGGTATTGGCCTATTCGTGACTTCAAATCAATTTAATCAACAATAAGCCATGCTGAGCCAATGCACATATCGCGCAAGAAGTAGATGTAGGCTACAGTAATTACTTAAAAACGTTGTCGTTTTAGCCACATAACAGCCTATGCTATTCTGGAATGCTCTCTTCCGCAATGCAGTCGACCCAGGGATGGGTCGCTCCACAGACTTATCTAAAACAACTGCACATATGCCACTGCGCTAAAAGCCCTGCCCTGCGAAATAAATTGTTGTCGGAAAGGTGACTGTGGCCAATCTCGCTTGTTAAGACGGCAGAATCTACCATTTTGCTACCAACACATTTGGGGCTAGCGAGTTGCCACTTTGGAAAAGGCTAACAAACTGAACGAGAAACGGCATTTCCTTTTAGCTTTTCATTTGATAAAGCTTACCGTTTGAAACAGCAGTATGTCCGTTCGTGCAACTCGCTAATGTATCTGGTTATCGGTCCCTTCAATAACATTCGCTGTGTTTAATAGCTGTGGTTATGCACATTCGATCCAGATGATGCTTATCTGTATGACTTCCATTGCACAGCATCAGCACCACTTTCGTTTCTCACTACCGCAGCCTTGCAAAAAACGGACCAATCATCTGATTGGGTTTTTAGCAGCGGTAACCAATCAGCGGTTTCGTTTTGGTTACGTCACAAGCACTTAGCCAATCATAAATGTTATGCACCTACGTTATGTCCAATGGAGAAGTAAATCTCGACAGCAAAATAAAAAAATCTAAAAAGTTTGCTTACCCAATTAATTAATAAAAAACACAATAATTAAAAAATAAAATGTTTCTTATGAAGCAGATATCCTATAGTGTTATACTATATAGCCTATAACTAATATATATAAAGATATACATTTGTATCAATGACAAGAGAAAGCTAAAGCAAAGTGTTGCATTCGTGTGGAAAGTATACTCGTTTACTTTTTTACCAAGGATGAGCATATCATATACTGTTGCCATCTTAACTCTTGTAATGGATCGGAGAGGGGATGGGAGGGGGGTTAACTGGTTCACATGCAGCACCCGTAGGCATCATATTTAAATAAAATAAAAATAAGCTACGCAGTAGGCCTACAGCATATTATTGATGTCGCATTGGCTTGTGTTGGTTACATAGCTCACGCCTGACGTGACGCGCATTTTGAGCGTTTTCGTGCTTATACTGCTATATCAATCAATATCAATCAATACATCTTTATTATCCCGGAGGGGAAATTCTTTCGGTAACAGAGACAGTACAGGATAGCCACACAATCCATACATAAATAATAAATACACAATACGACAGAATTGGTAATAAGAGAGTCGAGATATGGAGACTTTTCCGTTGGACACGCCATTAGCTAGTTTTTCGTGGCATTTAATAGTGTAATGGCCGTTGAAATCAAGGAGTTTCTGATCCTCTTAGTTCTGCCTTTAGACATTCTGAAGCGCCGCCCCGAGGGAAGGCAACTAAATTGATCCTCCAAGGGTGACCAGGACATTCTAGAATGACATTTGGCCTTCCTGAGCACATGGCGATTACATATTTCATTTATCTGTGCCTGGTTCACCCCAATTATCTTGTTGGCTATTTCAACAAGACTACTTAGTCTGTTCTTGTTGTGCAGTCACAATTCCAAACCAGGAAACCAAACAGAATGTCAAGACTGACTCAATAAAACTTTGTAAAACAAGGTAATCATATTAAAAACTCATTTTCCGTAAAAAGTACAACCTTTGCTGTACCTTCTTACAGATAGCGTCAACGTTTGCCTCATATATCTATGTAGTGGTGAAGACATATAGGGAACTGCGTGTTTACAGTTAAATAACTTTCTATTTTCTACCAGTAGATGTCGGTGTTGTCTAAAAAGCATGGAAAGGTGTTATCATTCCAGACCATGCACCTCCGGGAAAAAAGAATGTAAGAGATCCATAGTGAGTTTCAGCCTAATGAACATCTTGCATTTTTCGTCAAGCCCCTTTTTCATGAATTCAGGCTCAGAAGAAGAAAGCACTTCTAACGAGAAATGCTTGTCTAATACAATGCAAGGAATAAGTGTCCGCTACATGCTAGGCTACTTTCTATTTAGACTGGGCATTAGGCTATATGATATTAGGCTATCATCTTGGCCCTTTTGCATCTGATACACCAAACGCTGTACTTGGCACACCTTTTAGAATATGTTTTCACACGACATGTAAACTATTTTAATACACGTTACTGTTGCTGCACAATCACGTAGACTACATATTAGCTATAGCCTAAACTATAGTGTGTGCCAATGACTGACAACAAGCATGGTTGGATGTGTAACATAGGTAATCTTCCGCTTTGAACGTTGATTTCCATCTGCACATTCACTTAGAGAAAACCCAGACTTCGATTTGTTGTTGCCTTGGGCTGTTTCCTCTTTAATGAAAGGTGCTAATGTGACAGTGATACACTTGAATGCACACAGCCTATGTGCACACATATCTTAGGCCTATACATTACATTTGGAATCCAGTAGGATCTGGAAAATGATAACTTGGCATTGCCATCTCTTTCCCCATGGCCATTCAAGGTCACTCCTCCATCTGCTGATACTTCCTGGTGTTGGCAATCCCAAAGATGCCTAACCATGGCAGACATAATTCTCTTTTCACATCACATTGGCCTTGCACTTCAGAGTGGGGTTTTCTATTACTGTTTTGTATTGTAGCATCCATGTATGTGTTTAAGTGTGAGAGAGCATGCAAAATTGGTGTGTATGTGTGTGTGTGGGGGTGTCATCATGACACTTTACACACCGATGTAAATTACATTTCAAATGATAAGTTGTGTTCCAGTACATTGTGCTTGTATCTTACCAGCATCAGTCATGTCTTAGCTATAGCAGCACGCCATTCATTATATGTCTCTGTTAGGGAGAGCCGCAGTTTCCTCGTATTGGCTTCATTTCACTGCACAGCAGGGAGGGTGTGAGTGGTCATAGCAGGGTTGGCTTTAGTTTTGGGATGTATACTTAAATAGAAAGCTACTACTGTACAGTATTTACAGCACAACCTGTTATTACAGTACAAGCTTCTGGCAACAGCTGGCAGCCACAGCATAGCTAGTAGCTACCATGTGTTTTGCATGCCTGTGTGTTTATTCACCAAGGAGAATGAGCAGTATTCATGTGTCATCTGGCCCCTGACCACACATGTCATGTGTGACACCTTCACAGCAGTGGCCATGACTCTGCTGCCTGGAGGTTATTTGTCCACAGATGTTGACAGCCTGCCGCCATGTTTACACAGCGGGTGACGGGCTCAGCCGTCGTCCGGGGAGGAGTCACCATCGCTGCTTTGCCGTGCGGTTAGGGGTTGACCACTTACAGCCCAATTACACATTCATGTCAGACAGCCAGCCAGCCAGCCAGTTTACCTTCCCCCAGTGCTCTCCGTCTTCTTCATGGTCTTTATTGTGCTGCTGCGCGCACATAATACCCCCCTTCTCCCCTGTATTCTGGGGGCACTCCCTGCCTCTCATCCACCTCCATCTCTCCAGAATAAGGCTCAAATCCCACTTTACACCTTTGGCTCCCCCCCCGCCACTCCCATAACTCTCTCTCTCTCTCTCTCTCTCTCTCTCTCACTCTCTCTCTCTCCTCCTGAATGTCATCTGTGGGCTCACAAAAGCATACAAAGCGATAAACCTTAGTGGAGGACTAGGGAGTCATTGGCCCAATGGCTAAAGGAGAAAAACACCATGAAATAGTGTGTCAATGTGAAGTGGTGGGGGTTGTAGCCTGTGAGAGTGCTGAGCTCTCCTAAATGAAGAATATGGAGTGAAGGAGAGATTGGCTAATGACGTATTGATCTGATAACGCCTGGGGCAGGGTACTGGGAGAGTGTGGGACGATGACAGAAACCACATCTTGTCAACCCAGAGTACTGGGATTTGTTTAATGTGGGTTAAACCCAAGGAAAAAAGAAATCTCATGAAACACACCATCATGGTGCTAATAGTGCTAATGTGGTGATTAAATACCATTCAAGGATAATAATGTATATTTCAGTATATGTTCATTATATGCATGTGTATGTATGTATGTAAATAATAATGTGTGTGTGTGTGTGTGTATACTGCGCACGATGTACAAAATAATTGCTCAGCTGTCAAGCAGAGCTCTGAACACCAGCGAGATACCAAAGCTGCTCAAGGTAAAAGGCAATGTTTAGACGAAGGCTGGCCACTGGGGAACACATTAGGTGAGATCACTAAGGGGAGATTGAAGGAGAGGCAAAGAGGGAGGCAAGGAATTCATGGTGGTTTTCCATCTTTATATTATGTCAAGGTGTGTGTCTGTGTGTGCGCGTGTGCCGTTGGTTGTGTTTTCACTTTTCAATAATGTTCAAGTTCAGTCTGTTCAAGTGCACAAAATAAAACTAAAATATTGACTGCTATTTTATACAGCGTTTTCACTTCAAGGAGGAGGCAATCATGATGAATCACTACAGATGGATGAGTCTTCTGGGTATTAAAAACACAAATGAAGTGGTCTTTTTCACAACCTGGCTTCACATAACATTAATTTGCTCCCTACTAATATACAGCAAATTAATTCAGATAACCACGGTGAACTCTTTGATTAATAAAATGTTATACCTGGCTAATGAGCTCTTGTCTTGTGTATATCTCGGTGTGCTTGTCTATCCACAGGTCCCATCAGCACAGAGAGGAATAATCCAATGGTAGCAGATTTAGACGATAAAATGGCCCGCCTCGGTGGTCAAGGTAATTATGCTGTCTCTCAAGGCTATAAATTATGTAGTTCCCTGGGATACTAGTGGAAACCTGCCCCCCCCCC
>JAODTR010004223.1:0-12214 GCA_025399935.1 Amblyopsis rosae | reverse complement strand
TATATATATGTATATGTGTGTGTGTATATATGTGTGTGTGTATATATATATATATATGTATATGTGTATATATCTGTATATGTGTGTGTGTATATATGTGTGTGTATATATATATATATATATGTATATGTGTATATATCTGTATATGTATGTGTGTATATATATATGTATGTATGTATATGTGTATATATATATGTATATGTGTATATGTATGTGTGTATATGTATATATATGTATGTGTATGTGTATATATATATGTATGTATGTATATGTATATATATGTATATATATATATATATATATATTGTTGGATATCCTACATTCAAGGCGCTAACCAGCAGCTGTAACTAGCTCAAATGTGTCCATTACGTCTCTTTACTTTATTACATGTAATATATAATATATGTGTAAATATTTTAAAATTATTTTAAGCTTTTTGATGTAAGGAGATAATTGTGCAAATAAAGGCTTGGTTGAAGCTCGCACACACACACACACAGTGCTTGTACAATGAGAGACAGGATGTGTATCTCGTGTGTGTGTGTGTGTGTGTGTGTGTGTGTGTGTGTGTGTGTGTGTGTGTGTGTGTGTGTGTTGGCCCAATGGTCTATAAATGTTCAATAGAATGGAATGGGCATTTATAGCACCTGTCTATAGCCACATGATGTACATTACATTAATATTTAACATCTACATAAGCACACATGCAAGATTTTAGTGTGTGTCTGTCTCTCTGGCTTACTGACATTCACACCAGGACACACCCACACACACATTATATCTATCTTTGCCCTCTCTATGACCTGTAGCACACCATCCCCCTGGATATACTTCTTACCTCTCTGCTTTACAGTAACCTGCATCTGTTCATGACTGGCTGGCCCTCCCCCATCATTACAGTCAGTACATGATTTAAACTGCAAGTTAATACATATTATAGATTCACCGCTTCTGATTATAAAGAACAATTCTTGACCTCTAAAATGTAATAGAGGGCAAGTTATACATTTAATCTGTGTAATGTTTAGTGTTTGTATTCTGTGTTTCTTCATTTCAATGTTTTCTAAATTGCTGTTAGAATGTTTTCAGTCAATTTGGCTTGAATCCTTAACATTCCAAAACATTAAATGCCTCCCTTAATTCAATTCGTACAAATTCGTACAAACAGCACCACAGAATGAATTACCATCATAAGACTGTAACTTCAAAACCTATACACTTCTCCTAATACAATAATGTAGAAATGTACACATAGGAAACCCTTTTGTTTGTATCTAATGAAAAGAGAAAATATGCTTGACAGGTATGGTTCATCCATATTGTATGTAATGACTTGAATTAATGCGTTAACAAATATGTATGTTTTTTCGAGGGAGACTATTCAACATAAAACTACAGTATGGTGCTATCTGTGTTCTGTCCTACAGAGAGCTTTAGTCCTTAGTTAATTCACCAGTACATATATACATTGCTGGGTGGCTTGGGTTCCACGCTGCTCATCCATTTACAGTGCAAGGAGAGCTGTGTCTACCCATCACCAACAGCCATATGCACTGCTGAGGCAATTTACCTTCATAATAAAAAACATCACGTTGCTACTGTTTAGTCTAAATTATCAGCTGACCCAGGTGACAGCAAGAACCTTTAAAGTATTGGGCTGGGTTTAAGAGAACAAAGGAGGCCACTGCTTAGAAAATTTGGAATAATTGGGACAGAAATAATGAACAATGGATATTTTAGCAAAATTAAAGAGGATTTAACAATTGCATAAAGTATAGGAATATGAACCCAGAAGTTGATGACTTTCAATGTCCTGTGTCCTGTGTCCTGTGATTACTGTGTGTGTCATTATCCAATGCTGTTTTTCAGTTGTAGTCTTTCCATTTAAAGTGGGTTACCCCATTTTCAATTATCATTGCAGAAATTGTGAGGATATGTTTGCGCTCATTGAAGTTATGCATAATACACCTTTTATACACTTACCGTTAAATTTAAAACTGAAAGTGTTAATTCATGTAAGTATATGTAAAAACAAATAGCTGTATAAGCAAAGTCAGTTTTTAGAAAGTGGCATTTACAAACCATGCCAAGCCAAGGATGGTGTTTAGAATATAAATTGAACAGAGCTGATGCAAACATGCAAAAAATGATTGGAACTCCATGTGTGAAAAATGACTTACATAGGTGTATACACACACACACTTATGCATAAACCTTGGTAATGGAGTCCAAAAGGGTTTCTGTGCAAGGTTAATTTATTATACAACCATATACATTATAAAAGGAAAGTGTTGGTATAGACGTGTCCATCTGTGTGTGTGTGCACGTGCATGCGTGCTTGTCTGTTAGGCCATGGAAGGTGAGTCACTCAGGGGGATAAAACTACCATGGTGAACTAATGCCACACACACACACACACACACGGCATCCACAATGCGCACCATTTGCTCATATGCATGCACATACCAGATTAGTATATAAGTGCTGCTCCCAGTAGCCTTGGCCTATATGAACACAACATCACCCCTTTGCAGTAATTCCTCATTACATTACTGGGTGGCTATTGTCTTTTCCCAGGGGGACGTGACACGGGCTGAACAAAATCCGTTTATTAACCCGTGCTCTGAAACCAGAGAGAGCAGAATTAGATTAGGACTACCACAGGAAGTAGTCCCCATCCCGTTGGAGAGCAGTGGATCATTATTGTGCAAGAGAGACACAGAGAGTAGATATAGTCTGAAAAGAATGAAGGTCTTGGAAATACCTTGTTCTCAGCAGCATCTAGGTTCACGGCTAACAAAATAAATATGGTAGTTCAGAGCAGATAAGAAAACAGAAAGAGGTCGACGGTGGAATGGAAGGGAGGCGACCAGCCCACATGGGCCTGTAGCTGTGAGACAATGCTCCACCCAGGAGCACAGGAGGGGTGGGGAGGGGGTTTAACAAAATATTGTATGAACAAAGAAATTACAACATGACCTTTGCACTGAGAAAAGGAACTCTGAGCTACAGTATGGTTAGCATTATGATTAGTTATGTTAATCGTGCGATGAGCTGTGCTTACTGTAGGTGATGTTATTCATGCTATTTGATGCTTAGGCTATGATCAAGTATTTTCTGGTGTGTATGTCTGGGAAGGACAGCACCCAGATAAACAAATATATAAATATTAGACAGAAAGCAAGACTAGTTAGACTTAAGGACTCAACAATAGACAGTAGACTACAACCTCAAGAACAACAGAGCTAGTCTAGTCTTGCTTGAGAGATTGCTCGATTATGCATTTGTGACTTTGTGATGTTTCCTATCTTTGGTTTGGCTAAAAGCCGCCGTATACATAGGGAACATAGTACAGGCCAAGGGTGAAAGCCACCTGACAAACTGCTGGCTGCGAAATAATAAAGGTAAAGGTGTTTTAATTGTCACATACATGTTGCAAAATTCGTCCTCTGCATTTAACCCATCCCTCAAGGGAGCAGTGGGCAGCCGCTGTGCAGAGCCCAGGGATCAACTCAAGGTTGGAGCCAATGTCACCAGTCACATGACACTGGCTGGAGAGGTAACCTAACATGTTTTTAGATAGTGGGGGAAGCCGGAGGAAACACACACAGATACAGGGAGAACATGCAAGCTCCACAAAGAAAGGCTGCGACAACGGGTTTGAACACAGGACCTTCTTGCTGTGAGGCCACAGTGCTATCCACTGGGCCACCATGTTAAACCATTGAATAACAGCCGTAGTTAGCTCTTTTCTACATAGGTCATAGCAAGCTATTGATCTTTGCTGCATCCCATTAGCTCACTTTGTACACCTGCACTGCCCATTTGTTAAGGCGACACAGTATATAATGTCAAAATAACATGCCAGTAAAGTGACAGGGGGAAGAAAGGCTTTTCTTTGAGTCCTAGCCCCAGGCCAGTGCTGTCTTGCCTTCCATCTAGGTTTCATATGCCGTCCTGAAAGAGCACAGACCCGCCATGTCAGTGGGGGGAATTCCTACTGGCTCAGAATCCCTGGGATGGAACAGAGAGCCCTCAGTAGAGACCCCTTACGGTTTCTTCTAGAACATGCCTTTAACGAGGTCAGAATCCCATTACGTGGACCGCACCTCTGAAGCGGAAGCAAGGTGGATACACTTTCATGTACTACATATTCCACCGTGGCAGAAGAGTGAAATAAGAGTCACCTGCAGCATGCGGAGAGATAACAAACAACAGAAATAACACAGAACCAACATGTATGCAATTTGTCAACGGTTATAATGTAATTTGAAGGGTTTCTTGCCAGCCATATGCACCATTAATCACCTCTTTGTCCAACAGTGATATCTGGCATTGCTGCATGCATTCTTGTCTCAGCAATTTTACAATTTGAGCCCAGTTGTTCCGGCAGTTTCCAGCCCATAACTCTGTAGCTATAGGACTTTGGGGAGACACACACTCACACGTTTCAGGGAGGACAGAGCCATAGCGACGGGTGAGGAGAGGGGGGGTGGTCTCTGTGATTTATGGGAGGCAGAGACAAAGCATTGGTACAGTGCAGACATACGCTTCCCTTCCGTCACAGAGCGGCCATTGTGTGGTTCATGTGTGTAGTGTTTGTACTGAAACACCAACAGGATCGTGGACATGTGGGGGGGGGGGGGTACTGGGTGTGGGAGCGCTGTGTGCGTTGTTGTCGCGTTGGGTTGTATCTGGCATGGATATACTTGCATTTATACATGTAAATACTGTATGCATATTATATTGTTTGTAGTTTGATAACCTGCCAAGCTTCCGGAACGCAACAAGTGGAAATGATGCACAGTGGATGGAAAGGAACAGACATCTTTTGTTCAGGATACAGCTACATTATTGTGACAAAGAGGAACACTTAACCTCTGGAACAAAAATGAGTTTGTACTGTAATAGCATACATGAATTTGGGACTGTTTCCGAATAAATCATCTTTTCCAATGAAGCACCAAACTCAAAAAATCTATGCAAGACAACAAGATATTGTATTTATGCATTGTGAAAAACACCATACCACAAATAAATAAATACATAATTCTTGATCTAGCTCTTATTAGATGACAGTTAATAAACTAAGCATAGTCTGGCTGTAATGGAGCAAGAATATTTGACTTTCATATTTGACTTTACTCTGTCATCTATGTACTTTACACTACAATATACAGAAGAAGATGTATTTAATTAAGTCATACTAAAGTATGTTAATTAATTACACTTTGTTTACCATAGGTGAAAAAAAGAAAAGATTAGAAGCGAAGAAAACATATTAAAACACCGCGTGTCTATTTGAAGTTTGTATTAAATTTATTTTTTATCTTGAATGGCGGCTTTTGAATAATGTCATCTCAATCTCCGCAGAGCTTTGTCCTGAGGCCCAGCTAAATCGTCTCCCATTGAGAATTCTCTCCTCTGTGGCTGTTGCTTCATGGTGGCAACACAACAGGCGCTGATTTACGTCATTGTCAGAGTCACCCAGGCAGGTTGAGACAATGGTCACAGTGTGTGTGTGTGTGTGTGTGTGTGTGTGTGTGTGTGTGTTTCCTGGTGGTGCGACTATGCGTAGGAGGGGTCCAAATGGACCAGCCAGTCTTGAGCCAGTCCAACAGCTATACACCAACATGTAACACACAAACGCACTCACACACACATTGATGGATGTACAAATACAACCTTTAACAGAATTATCCCACCCCAATACAACAATATGCAAATTACACACACACACACACACACACACACACACACAGGAAGGAAGTAGGGGAAGTTGGCATGCAAAGTTTAGGAATGGCCTCTTAACAAAGGTTTCTCTTTAGCTGCCTTGAGTTGCATCTATTGTGTGTGTGTGTGTGTGTGTGTGTGTGTGTGTGTGTGTGTGCGCGCACACACTGTGAGTTTGTGTTGTCTCAAGCTTGTTGTATACAACAGATATGTATTTTTGTTGTGTGCGTGTGCGTGTGTGTCTATCTGTTTGTGTGTCTGTCATGTGTATGTGTGTGTGTATGTCTGTGCATGTGTGTGTGCGTGTGTTTGCGTGCGTACGTGTCTATCTGTTTGTGTGTGTCTGTCGTGCGTGTGTGTGCGTGTGTGTGCGTGTGTGTGTGTGCCACCTTGTGCCCAGTGGGTGTGCACATGTGCTTGGGTAAATGGACGAGGCACCCAGGGTCATCCTGGTGGGTTGACACATTCTCTCTGGCTCTCTGTCATTGTCAGTGTGCTGAGTGTTATGGCGAACACACGCGCTGCCAGGGCTTCACTCCCACATGCCAGCTACCCTGCCACAAAGAAACGCCGACAGGTTACATGCACGTGCTCACACGCACACACGCACACACACATACGCACGCACGCACACACAATGGGCTAATCTTTACATCAGTTTGAGGTAAAAACTGAAATGTCGTTCTTTTCTATCAGTGTATTTGTATGTCAGGCTATTTGGGCAACTTGATTAGGAACTCTATAGCTAGTGCAAACGGCAAGTCTGGCATATTTACATGCTATTAAAACTTCACAGTTTGCTTCCATCACTCAATAGGAACTACTTTCGAGGAACATAATATCTTTTAAACAAATTCACGCCACGAGAGTAAGCAGAACACACGTATAGACACATGAACACTTTCCAATGTTGTCGGAACTCTGCAATTATACCTATCCCTTCTATTACTAAAATGTTTACACCTTTCTCAGATTAATAGAACTATATATATATATATATACATATAAATATATAAGTTACCAGCTACAGTGCTACTGTTAAACACATTTGAATACAAGCTGCGCAGGAGGTCACTGTACCAGTATCACATTACTGTTTCATGGCTTCAAGGACAGTATAGTCGTATTGTCAGTGGTCACCTTGGCTGCAATCAACACAGAGTGTTTCTTTGTACACCCCTTCATAACAATTGTCTACATCTAACTACAGTACCATCCATTCCTCTTAGTAGAATCACGGGAGCCATCCATATGTTTCTCCCAGCTGGTGAAAGACAAGCTCTTACTTCAGCCCACATTTAACAAACATATACAACAGTATAGCTATAGCCGAACTGTATATACCGCTTCTGTTCAGGGCTTTGCCCAGGAGAACTTGAGCAACTATGGACCCCATTTACACATTTAAGGTTTCCTGGTTAGTAAGCATTTATTTAAGAGGGAGGTTTTTTTTCTTCTATTAAATACATTAACCATCTACATAGCACTACATCATGTATGATAAATAAACACTAACATTCTGCCACCCAAAAACATTCTACAAGTGGTTTATTTGCTAGAACCTTGTTCCTGATTCAAGTACTGTACAGTGGCTACTCTTGACTCATGAGTATTCAAAAACATGTGACTATGATTATCACATGCACGGTTTGCCAACCCATCATTGCAATTTAACAAGATACCACGTCTTTTCAAAGTCTCTTTTCAAAGTTTCTGTAATAAAGTGTTGGCTGTTCTGGTGATTGGTGGAGTGACACTACTGATGGCGTTTGTACTAACACAGTCCATAAAGCATTGGCATCAGCTTGCTCAAATGAAACGTACCAGCTTGCCCAGTGCTGGACTGGGAAAAATAGAAAGTGTCCCTGGCATTTTTTCCCACTACAGTCGGTGGGAAGCCCCTACTAGTACATTAACCCATAGTTCAAACCCTGGTGTTGACCTACCTGTAAGCCTCCTTGAGCAAGATGCCTAACCCCTAACTGCTGCAAAGTGATATCCCTGGTATCAAAACCTCTGTCATAAAATATTGGCTATTGCAAAAGTGCAATAAAAACGGTACTCAGTGTAGCTTTAACATTATTATACTGTACATTCAGGAATGGTTAGACTGTATTATTTCGACTGCATTCGGGAACTATATTGACCTGACATGCCAGAGGAATTTTTGTCACAAGTCCATCTGGGAAGAGAGAGAGAGAGAGAGAGAGAGAGAGAGAGAGAGAGAGAAAGAGAGAGAGAGAGAGAGAGGGAGAGAGGGATGGAGATAGAGAGAGAGAGAACATTGAATTTAATGCATATGTTTGAAGTGATCTCTTAGCCTAGGTATAATTACATGGAGATGTGCTCAATCTGACTGCCTTCATGGGGAGCCTGTCACATTCATACTGTATCTGCCATTGCCATAGTAACGGAAAGGTCTCTATTTGAATATCATTGCACATAGCAGAAGACCACTAATACTGTAACACTGATCTTTTTTTGTATATACTTACACATATACAGTACTTATGTAGTCAAATGTATGTATGTATATATACAGTATGTGTGCGTATATGAGCATTCACACACCTGCATTTGTAAGCATGTGCATCTATGTATCTCCATTATTCCCAGGCAGAGAGAGAGACAGCGAGAGAGAGAGAGAGAGAGAGAGAGAGAGAGAGACGTACAAGCTGTTGCTAGGTGGAGCAAGGCTCAGCAGCTCTCTCTCTTGCTCTCTCTCTCTCTCTCTCTCACACACACACACACACACACACACATATCACACATACAAGAATGCAGATGGGTACTCTACAGAACATGTACAAATAAATGCATGTCCATTGTCTGCTGTACTGTAAACATACAAACATGAACCTAGATTATATCAACTGTGGACATGTGTGTGTGAGGCAGGAAAACAAGAACATAGCAGACCATTAGCATTTTACAATCACACATGACATGTAGGCAAACTTGGAAGACACATTATAGAAAACCTGACAACAACATGGCTTAGTCCCAGTACGCATAGAGTTGGACAAAATAAGTATCTTATTGGATATATACATGAAAATATGTTTAATACCGTGTTAGATGGGAAGCAGTCACAAAATGTAATTTATACGTACCAAAAAATACTGTACAGCAAAAATCAAGCAACCTTTAGTCTCCCGGAGGCAGTATAGGATTGGTTCCCCTTTACTTCCTGTGCACCCAGCTATACTCCATAACTGTTTGTTTTTATTACTTTTTTCCAATTACATTCTCTAGGAAACACCTGGCTGGCTGTCTATTGATTACATCATGTTGTTCTGTCCTCAGAATATTCACACAACAGTTCTGGATGAAAAACACATTTGCATTTACTTTTGCAGACATTTTGAAAATTGTATGCATTTGGATGGAAACCAGTAAATGTTCCAGATGTGCACGCATGCTATATCCCACCAGCACACACACACACACACACACACACACACACACACACACACACAAACACACACACACAAGCCAGCATGCGTGCACAAGTAAACACACACATGCACTTACTTACTTACTTACAGTATACAGGACAAACATACGACCACACAAATATGTAACAATGCAATGTGTTAAAGCTTGTATGCAAACACACACACACACACACACACGCACACACACACACACACGCACAAATGTCTAAATGCCATGTGAATAGCTCTGATAATCTTTGAGTTTGTATTGTACTGGCTGTTTTATGTTTATATTTACAGTAGGTCCAATTAAGTGCTTGCTAGAATTGTAGATAGCTGAATTGTAGGGCAGCTTGTATTTCATTTCTGTTACTTTGTTTCCATATATGTATGGATACACAGTAGACAGACTTATATCTTTTTTACTATCCTTAGTTTTAATGCTAGTTCTAAACAGTGCTAACATGTTAAAGTGAAACATACACAAACAATCATTGATTATTTAAACCATGCTGTTTATACCATGAGCGTTTATTTTACCTTTTGTATTTTAAATTATACTTCTAAGGGCAAAGCATTTACTGGTCATATGTTTTTGTAGGTCTCTCATCTGTGGTGTTTCAATAGCATTATAATAGTCCATATGCACTGTAATTTGAAACATCATGGAAAATTCCATAATGGAAAATAAAAATAACAATAGAGTTGTTAATTAAGTAAGTATGTAAGTTTATTGTCATATGAACTGGGAGACATTACATAATCCAGAACAGAGAAATGCCTTTTGACATGACACTCATCCACCACGTAGTCTCAACACACCACGTATGCACACACACAGTTACTCACACGATACATTACACATGCATATCCATATCCATACGTAACAGTAAAACAATACAATCACAATAAAACAATAACATCACATGTAGTATGGACATTATCTTAGGTATTTAAATATTATAAATATGATTGTGAGAGAGTACATTTAGTTGTGCGAATATACTGTATATAGGAAGTATAGATAACCAAGGCATAGCAGTCATCAATGCTAACATTCCGTATAGTCAATAGTTCAGATAATGCATCTGAACTTTGTTAGTTCTTTGTTAAGAAGCCATATAGACTGGGGAAAAAACTGTTTAAAAGTGGTTGTCTTTGCCCAAAAGCTCCTGTAGCATCTACCAGATGGCAACATTGTAAATATATTGCCTGGGTGACTGTGGTCTCTTGTGATACTCTGTGCCTTCCTAAGGCATCGTGTGCGAAAGATGCCTTGTATACGAAGGTAACTGGCAGCCAAAAATACAGCAACAAGATAGAATAGGTTTATTTATATAATCCTGAATCAGTGTGTTGCTAATATTGAGGCTAAACTTTTCATATAACTATATACCTTTTTCTTTTTCTTTATGTATACAGTAACTACAGTATTTAAATACTTTTAAAGCTATCCAGTATATTTGTCACTATTTGCTGTGGTTATGCTAGAGTTACAGTAACTAGAGGGTTTTTATAATAATATTGTTTTGTTGAGTGTGTTTGAAGAGGCCTTATGTGGTTTTAGGAAATGGAAATGAGAACAGTATATGAGAATAGTGTATATATATATATATATATATATATATATATATATATTTATTATTATTATTATTATTATTATTATTATTATTATATATATTTTTGGGCCCTTTAAAGAAAGATGGACAGTTTTATTTAGCCTTGAACTGTGCTTAAAGCAAAATCACGTGTCCATATACTACAGCCACAACTGGTCAACCGCTGTACTATTTATAATATTTGAGGGCAGGTTTTCTCTCATCTCTGACTATGCGAGGGGGGCGGTCATGTTCACAAATATTGATTGAACTGTCCTTCGTAGGAGGAATGGCAACTGCAAATTAAATTGAGTTGTATTACACAGACAGGGAGATTGGATATGATGATAAAGTGGATCCATTATGGCCAGAGAATGACTCTGATACAGTAAGGGAGAATTGGGTCAACGGCTAATTGGACACAAATATATGAGTTCAGCCCGCAAGCGCAGGCACACGCACACACATGCACACGCACATGCATACACATGCACACGCACACGCACACGCACACACACATTATATCTTAACTACTGCATAAAGAAAACAGGATTACAGTGCAATATGCTCTGGTCCTGAAACATAATGTATGACACTGTATTAGCATAATTGATTTATTAATTAGGCCTGTCGCCGTAACATTGCCAAGACAGAACCCAAAGATTTTCATTGATGAATGATGAATGATGTGTACACGCACATACACACACACACACATGCAATAAACACTTCCAGGCATAAACGTGCACACTAGGGAGTGCAGTAGAGTAGGTGATGGAAGCTATATATAGCATTGAGCAGACAGTGGCTATGACGATGATTCTGAATAAACAGTAGAAAATTGTTACCTCTGTTGCAGGGCAGAGCATTGTTTTTTTAATGGGGGGTGATGCAGTTAATAAGTTCATAAGTTCATAATTAATTTCTCCTGCCGCATAGTCTGATTTGATAGCAGAGTGTGTTTTCATGTTTTGCTGCATCATGCTATCAGTCAGGAAGGAAGAAAAGGTGGAAATGGAATGAGGGGGGCTGGGAAAGTACACACACACATACACGCACACACACACACACACGCGCACACACGCACACACACACCGATTGGGATGGGTTTCTCTGAACCGCTAGTGTTACAGCATCAAATTATCGATATCTTTTCACTGATAAATAAGTATGATTTGAAAAACATAAGGTTATTAATACTGTATATACTAGGCAAGATTGTTCTTGCCTATAATACAAATGTTGAAGAGCCTTTTGTGATATCCAATGTGTGGTTGGCATACATTAATTTGTAAACATTGTGTTGATCCTCTCCGGGAACCATCACCTTATCGTGGTGGAGAGGTTTGGGTGCCCCCATGAACCTGATGGCTGTGTTGTCTGGAGCCTTGTGCTCCTGGTAGGGTCTCCCAAGGCAAAGTGGTCTCAGGGGAGGGGCCAGACTAA
>JAODTR010004221.1:0-12215 GCA_025399935.1 Amblyopsis rosae | reverse complement strand
AAATATTGACATAAAATCCTATGGTCTAAAGCCTGTTCTCTGGGGGTTCACACTCACCTGCGCATAGCGTAACAAATGCATCATAAGTAGGGCAGTTAAGAAGCTATAGTGCCCATCTACTGTGTCCTTAAGGGGCAAATTATGACTATAAAGGTAAAATGTATGAAAACAGTGCATTTGAATTAAAACATATTTCGTCTGTGGGAACCTCTACAGAGTTCTGTACCCCATAATGTGTACAGAGCCTACAGATGCTCCTGATGCACCCCCCCCCCCCTCAAAAGTCAGGTGTCTGTCGGCAAGGTTCCCCTTTTACATTCCCTTGCTCTTATACATTGTATACTAAGATAAACTATAGGCTACTTTGAACTGACTAATTCTCAAAATGAATTTCATATTATATATTTTTAATGATCGTTTAGAATCATATTGTGGATCCAATAAAATGCAGTATAAATTAGTTATACTCATTATACAATATAATAATATAATATAATTAAATAATATATTAAATGTATTAATCTCCCTCTTGATCTCTCTCCCAGACATAGCAGTAGTTGATATGAGTGATGTTTTTCGTCAGCCATCTTTGTTTTACCATCTGGGAGTGAGAGAGAGTTTTGACATGGCCAACAATGTTATCTTGTACCACGACACCGACCCTGACACTGCCCAGTCCTTAAAGGTGTGCACACGCACACACACACACACAAACATGTGCACACGCATGCATGCACGCACACACACAAACACACACACACACATGCATGCACGCATACACACAAGATGACAACACACATTATGACAACACACACTGGCCAACTTGAATTTACACAATTTTCTTGTGCGTTTTGCTGTTGACACACCCGCTCTCTCTGTGTGTGTGTGTGTGTGTGTCAGGGTTGGGGGGTGTAAGAGAGAGAGAGAGAGAGATCAGAATGTATCACACACATTAAAACTAATGTCTCTTACACATCTCTCTATCCTCACAGGACATGGTGTCTCAGAAAAACACAGTGAGTTCCTTTGTGTGTGTGTGTGTGTTTGTGCATGTGTGTGTGTTTCAAAGAGATTTATGTGCATACACCGTCTTGTGCTATTTGTGGAAAAATATTCAGGACAAGTGTTACTGTATGGCCCCATGCCCTCTCTCTCTCCCTCTCTCTCTCTCCCTCACCCACTATCTGTTTATCTCTCCCTCTGTAGTTGAACTGTGACACTCTTAAAGTTCTACTGTGTTTGAGGGTTAAATACATATCCATATGTCTGCGTGTGTGTGCAAGTACAAATGTGTATGTACTGTATCTGCCTGTGTGTGTGTATGCTTTTGTGATTGTGTGTGTATGTGTGATTGCATTTGTTGTCGCGTGCATGTGTGTATTTGTTTAGGCCAGTCGTGCCATTGTAGGCTTTCCCTGGGTACAATTACCTCCAGAGTATCGAGGCTCCGGCATTCGAAATAAAGTAGGTACCGTGCTCTCCTGTGGCATGCTGGGACTTCCTCTAATCCACCAATGGCATCCCACTGTCATATCTGAGCGGGGCATGTGAGCCTTTGGTTGTGTGTGATTAACAATACAGTTCAAACAACAAGCAACCTTCTCTCTTGACATTGTTGATAGGAATGGACAGACATATGCTGTATTGTTATTATACATGTAAGCCAGCATGTTAATTGCTGATGCAGACTGACATACTAGGCTTTATGATGAACATACTGTATGTGATATATTAGAGTCTGGATATAAATTATATCTATATACAGTATTCAATAACAGTTTGGATCTTAATCCTGTGTGTATAGTCTATAATAAAGTCTGGATAGACTGTATAATATACAGTCTATCCAGACTGGTAATGTTACAGTGTTATGGAATAGATTATGTTACATAACGTTGTAACATTACCTTTAGACAGTGGTCACCTGATTCTGTAATAGAGCAATGCTTCCTCCCCTCTCAACTAAAATCAGCTGCGTGTGTGTGTGTGTGTGTGTGTGTGTGTGTGTGTGTGTGTGTGTGTGTGTGTGTGTGTGTGTGTGTGTGTGTGTTGTACTGTCGATTATCTTCACCAGTGGCTTTACTGTACTAAATGCGTCTGTCTATCTCGCTGTCACCACCTGCAGGCATCCAGTGGTAACTACTACTTCATCCCTTACGTGCTGACTCCTAATCATGAGTACATGTGCTGTGAGAGCGATGCTCAGCGGCGGGCCAGTGAGTACATGCAGCCGAGCTGGGACAATCTGCTGGGTGCACTGTGTGTCCCGCTCACCGACCGCTTCTCTGCCCTGCTCAAGGACATCCACGTCACCTCCTGGTGGGGCACGCACACACACAAACACACACACCAACACACGTACGCACACAAACGCACACACACACACACACACACACAAGCAAGCACACATGCACACACACAATCACACATAGGCACGCACGCTGTCTGTCTGTTGTTCTTGTTGTCCTGTCTTTCTGTCTGTGTGTCTGGCTGTGATTGGCTTTCTGTCTGTCTTCGTGGTTTTCTGACTGCCCTAGCTGACTGTCTGTCTGTCTGTCTGTCTGTCTGTTTGCCTGTCTGAATGACATTTCCTTAAAATAATTTCTCATGTTGTCCTAGTCGTCATGGCTGACCACATCTGTCCACCATGTCTCCAACGTTGTTGTTTACCATGTTACAATATCAATTAACTTTTTTATTGTCTCTTAAAACTAGTGCTTCACTTCAATTAACTCAAATCAAAAAGTAAATATGTGCATTCCAGGAAAACATTTTGTTATGTGATGTGTTCGACATATTTCACTACTGGTTCAGTAGACCTAATGTGAGATTTGACGTGCCTAGTGACCAATCACAGAGTAGAACAGAAGAAATGGAGTCCCGCCACTTCCTGTACATATTCTTATCTATATACCTGTCTGTCTGTCTGTCTGTCTGTCTGTCTTTCTGTCTGTCAGTGCATCCTTTAAAGACACACTACTAAACGACATCCGCAAGGCAAGGCAGAAGTACCAGGGGGAGGAGCTTGCCAAAGAATTGTCTCGCATCAAACTACGCATTGACAACACAGAGGTGCTCACCCAGGACATAGTGATGAACCTGCTGTTTTCCTACAGGGACATACAGGTACACAAGCGCACGCATGTTACATGCGCACGCACGTTACATGCACACACGCGCACGCACGTTACACTCACACACATGCACGTGCACGCACACACACGTTACATGCACACACACGCTACACGCACACTCACACACACACACGTTACACATGTTACTCTAGTGTGTGTTGACCTCTGACCTGCAGGACTATGATGCCATGGTGAAGCTTGTGGAGACACTGGAGATGTTACCAACATGTGACTTGGCCACACAACCAATGATCCAGTTCCACTATGCGTTCGCTCTCAACAGGTACACACCCACACGCGCACATGCACACACATGCTCACAGCTCACAGCTCACAGCTGATCAATTCTAGTTCATTTGTACTTCTGCCTTCAATGCCAGTGACAGTATCACAGGGCATGACAAGTTTCTTTCCCGGTCCTTTATCAACCTGAAGGTTGTCAGAGTTAAGAATTAGCAATTTAATTCATTTTAATCAGTAACCTTAGCATACAAATGCTAAGACCTGTAAACAGCCAGAGTCCTGTTGTTTAGTTTTTCTAATTGCAAGTTTAACGTCCGCCTTGAGTTACGTAGTAGTTGTGCATGTCAATCAAAATACCTCACTTGTCAAGTAGGCGTGCACTGACGCAGTTAGCCAGCGCTGTCTTCCAGACTTTACATATGTAAAAGCTGGCTCTGCAAGATTAAGGTTCCCCAAGCCCTGCCTAATGCTCTCGCAGTGGAATCTTCATCATTTCAACAGATATGTTCCTGATAAGCTCAACATTCAGCCTTTTAACTCCCGTGTCTCATAATGGACATGCAGGGCTCTACATGATGAGCAATAATTGTATTACAGCTTGTCACTATGGTACGGTCCAACTTTAAACTGTGAAATGTGCTGTTTTCAACTACTCCTGCCTGTCACTACTCCAGATGTGCTGGCTCTGTTGATGATGTGGTCTGCAACATGACGCATCACAAAAAAAACAACAACAACTAAAATGTGTTACTGTCAGTCATCATCTAGAAGACTAAACTACATTACAGTAACAATACAGTAATACCAAAATATTGATTTAAATACATAAATAAATACATTTAAAAGTGGCGTCAATGATTGTAGGCTAAAACACAGTATACAGCTACAGTGATTCCATACCGCCTTTTCATTATAGCAGCTCCATTTGCTCCTCAGCTGTAAAATGCTGGTGCGTGGGTACGTGGCGTAGACACATTGGTGGACCTCTGAGAGGACATAGCAGTACCTTGTTTGTATTTGGCTATAGGAGGAACAGTCCGGGCGACAGAGAACAAGCTCTACGTGTGATGCTGCAGGTGGTAGAGTCGTGTGAACACCCGGCTCCTGACATGTACTGTCTCTGTGGACGCATCTATAAAGACATCTTCCTGGACTCGCACTGCAAAGACACCAAGAACAGAGACAACGCCATCCAGTGGTCAGACGCAGGCACACACACGCGCATATACGTCAGAATGATATACATGCCGTTTTACGATTTAGAATCTACACCTAGGAAGTCTTGCTGGTTTGTTTCGTGGAATATCAACCATACACCTGCATAAGCTTTGTGTTGATCCCGTGTCTTGCTTGCTGCAGGTACAGGAAGGGATTCGAACTACAGCCTACACTGTACTCTGGCATCAACCTTGCGGTTCTGCTTATTGTGGCTGGCCTGCAGTTTGAAAGCTCCATCGAGCTCAGGAAGATAGGTCAGACTGTCACTCCTTTATCAAACCCACACATCTACAATATATAATACAACTCATACAACCGTGAGTTGTATTATATATTGTAGATGTGTGGATGTACACAATACATTCACACACACACTTGATGCTGAGATTTTTGTTTTTTTACATTCTTATGTAAAGAAAGTCTACAGGTACAGTAACAGATGTATTGACCTCCGTCTACCCATAATCCCTCTGTCAGGAGTTCGACTGAACAGTCTTTTGGGGAGGAAAGGCTCCCTGGAGAAGATGAACAACTACTGGGATGTGGGACAGTTCTTCACCGTTAGCATGCTGGCTAACGACATCCCAAAAGCCACACAGGCTGCAGAGAAGCTGTTCAAACTGAAACCTCCACTGTGGTAAAATGCAGCGAGGCAACACTCACTGCTTATAGCATACCTGTGTACAGTACTAGTATGTAAGTATTTATTTAAGTGTGTGTTTGTGTGTGTCAGGTACCTACGCTCGGTGGTTCAGAACCTGCAGTTGATTCAGCGTTTTAAGAAGCAGACCGTTGATCACTCTCCTCAGAAAGAGAAACTCAACTTCTGGATGGACATCATCGTAGAAGCTACCAAAGAGACTACCAACGGCCTCCGCTTTCCTGTAATACACGCGCACGTGCACGCGCACGCGCACGCGCACTCTCTTGACTAAACTGATGTACTCTCTGTCTCACTCTAGGTTCTGATTCTAGAACCTACCAAGGTGTATCAACCGTCGTATGTCTCCATCAACAACGAGGCAGAGGAGAAGAATGTTTCTATCTGGCACGTATCTCCCGCTGAGACGGTTAGAACCTCATCTCTCCTCTCCTCATTTTCCCTCCCGCCTCTCATCTCTTCTTCTCTCTTCTCAACTCCTCTCCTCTCTACTCCTTTGCCTCTTCTCCCTCCCATCTCTTCCATATTCTCTTGTCTTTTCCTCTCACATACTGGAAGCTCTGAGGTTTGTGTATGGATTTTTAATTCTGAAATCAGATAAATGTCCAATTCCAGAAAGGAATTCATGAGTGGAACTTCACCGCAACCTCCATCAAAGGCATTAGGTATGCATGTATGGCAAGGCATTGTGGGTAGTTGTCAGGACAGCAGACTTATCTGATTGTTTCTGTGGAATAATGAGTTTTCATCGAATTCACAATGCTGTGGAAAGGAATGTAATCACATTTTGTGTGTGTGTGTGCGTGCGTGCGTGTGTGTGTGCGCGCGCACACAGCATCAGTAAGTTTGATGAGCGCTGCTGTTTTCTTTACGTGCACGACAACTCCGATGATTTCCAGATCTATTTCTCCACCGAGGACCAGTGTGCACGGTGAGCCCTCTGCATGTGTGTGTGTGCATATGCACACGTCTGTGTGAGAGAGTTGAAACCAGTCATGACCTTTTTTGCGTGTGTGTGTGTGTGTGCGCGTTTGTGTTTGTGTTTGTGTTTGTGTTTGTGTGTGTGTGTGTGTGTGTGTGTGTGTGTAGGTTCTGTTCCATGGTGAAGGAAATGATCTCCGATGGAACAGGAAATGCTGTGGAGCTGGAAGGTGAAGGAGATGGAGACACTCTGGAGGTGTGTGTGTGTAACGTGTGTGCACAGTTACTTAAAAGTGATGATCGTGAGCTAATGCACATTGCATTCAAAGTTCTCTCTTACCGTTTGCTATGTGTGCTAGAAAAAAGTGTTGTTGTTTCTACACAGCCCTGGCTCCATTACAGTAATAGGAGCACAAACAAAGCGGTCCAGACCGCACCACATAACACCCTAGCTTTGGCAATGTCTGGCCAATGTGGTGGGCGGAGCTTCAGAGGGAGCACGCTATGGCATTGAAGGAAGATGTGTTTTGATCGAGTAAAAAAGAAAAAAACCTTCTCCAGAATTACTTACCTTTAGTAAAATAATAATAATTATTGATTGATTTTAAGTAATTCATGATAGTATTAGTTATTAATAGTGTTTTTAATTATTAGTAATATTAAAATGTTATTAATATTTTATATCAATATTATATTGTAATATAATAGAATATAATATTAGTATAATATACAACTATACAGTAAGTAATATTATATTATTAGTATTATAGTAGTATTATACGTCACCGACATCGACAACTATTGCACCCTAACTGTCCTGGAAGGGTAGATTCCTCCCTTTGTGGTCCCTTCCCAAGGTATCTTCCATTTATTTAGTTTTTCCTTGTTCAAGGAGAGGAGCAGGTTAAGGGGGTTAAGGGGGGTTTATGTACAGTATGTAGCCAACATTACAGTCTCAAAGGGTTTTACAAGCAATTCACTTGACATGATAAGTGTTGTTAGGTACAAAACTAAAGCAAAGATGTTTTTCAGTATGAGTACGACACCAACGAGACAGGGGACCGGGTGGTCCTCGGGCGGGGCACCTATGGTGTCGTGTACGCCGGGCGGGACCTGAGCAACCAGGTCCGCATCGCCATCAAAGAGATTCCTGAGAGAGACAGCAGGTATTGCCACAGAGACAGAGAGAGAAAGCTTTATGTTTCTAGCTGCATTCCATAACAAGCCCCAAATACACTCTGTCATACACTATCTGTATTTAACCTGTGTGGTGTCTTACCTTTAGTGTCTTTGTAGTGAATGAGTGAATGTATTAGTGACTTTGCCTCAGGTACTCTCAGCCTCTGCATGAGGAGATTGCTCTCCATAAGTACCTGAAGCACAGGAACATTGTTCAGTACCTGGGCTCTGTCTCGGAGAACGGCTACATCAAGATCTTCATGGAGCAGGTTCCTGGAGGTCTGCTGTTATGACTCCCCTCAACCATGTCTTCTTTTTAACATAAAGATGTCTTCTTTTGTCACCGTTTAGAGAGTTCAGATGTCAGGTCTAGTTGATATATTGGTTATAGTCTCATAAGCGACATCCCTACTTTGTTCATACTGTAGGCATGTAGTTAACACTTAACTTGGAATATTTCTGAGGAAGAGAATATATCTACTGGTATTTGTAGTGTTCGACAAACACAAGAGAAACAATGAGGCCAGTTACCGATATATAAGAGGATGAAAACTTTGTTATGTGAGTGGATGGGAAACTCCTGGACTGGACAGATTATCATTATTAGATTATGTAATACAATGATCTGTCCTTTGTGACCTATCAGGGTCATTTTCTCTGGTGCTTTACTCTTACTGTAAGTTTTATCAGAATGACATATAGCTTGATTGTAGCTTACTTTAATATCTCTCAGTTTGGTAAACACCTCAACTATGTCCTGTAGGAAGCTTGTCAGCTCTGTTGCGGTCCAAGTGGGGTCCACTGAAAGAGGCCACCATCATCTTCTACACCCGACAGATCCTGGAAGGTCTGAGGTACCTCCATGAGAACCAGATAGTCCACAGAGACATCAAGGTAACACCACCTGGCTCAGATGTATATTACACACCGTCTTTTAGGATATGAAACAAAACTGGTATACATGTTAAAGACAATCATATTAGCAATTTAGCACATACCGTATATTATGTTTTATTTATTATAATGCTTTTGTATTGATAATAGTTCTCTCTCTCTCTTGCTCTCTCTCTTTCTCTATTCTAGGGAGACAATGTGTTGGTGAACACTTACAGTGGAGTTCTGAAGATCTCAGACTTTGGTACTTCAAAGAGGTTGGCAGGAGTCAACCCCTGTACAGAGACCTTCACTGGTAACTAGCTTATACTTGATTTCACTAACACACAAGTAAAACAGAGAGGTGGTGGTTTCACAATGAATGTAGCATAAAAACAAACATTTTACAAATTATCTTATTTAAGCACAGTATACACACAGTCTACATGTACAGTATGTAGCAAATATCAACATGCAGTTGAGGAAAACCTTTACCAAGGATTTACAAATCTTTAAAATAACTCAGATACTTACTTGAAAGCCACTAAATTATATGTTGAGAGACAGCTGTGTATATATCACACAAATATAGTGATACTCCAATCAACATCCACTTGAAAATAATAATCATTACAGATAAAATATATAGAAGAAATGTTCTACTGAAATATGTTCTGGTTATCCACAGTGCTCCAAGGTATTGTGAGATATTCTACAGTAAACAATACATACAATGCATCTTTTATAAATAGCTAAATCAACATTTTAAGCACTCATTTGGCTGTTGTATACTTATACTTAGTAATATAGTGGTGATGTCACTAAAACTATGTGTCTCCAAATGAATCCTGGGTAGTTTGCATGTTTCCCCTTGTGGACAGACCCAGTGTGTTTACACGCCCGCTAGTAAAAGCTGCCTCCATAAAGTCATAGAAGTGCTGTGATCCAAACGTTAAACCCTCAAAATGTCAAGAGCAACTCTCAGCCTCTATGGAAACACTCAAACGCTCGCGTGCGCGCATGTGTGGATTGCACCCGCGTGCGCACACACACACACACACATACATACACTCTGATGGCCATCTGGCCAGGAGTGTAATTAGATTAGCTAATCAAGCAGAGGCAAGATGGGTGTTTGCCTTTCATTAGCAGGTAAGTGTGTGTGTGTGTGTGTGTATGTAACTGGAGATGGTGGTGGAAAGGACAGGTGGAGCATTGGCACTGGAGGTCACAGCGTGTGTGTGTGTGTGTCTGTGTGTGTGTGTGTGTGTGTGTGTGTGCGTGCACGTTCCCTGTGCACTAATGCTTCTAAATTAGCCTCTTGCCTAACCTAACCTGTCCAGGTGTACTGAAATTCCAGGGCTCACATCTGATTATTGAATAACTACAAATGTACAATCAAAGGCATATTGAATGTTTAAGGTTTAATCCACTATTCCAGTGAGCTTTGTGTTTGAAAACATTAGTATTGTAGATAATATGTCTTATTATGGTTTAAGATTATCAAGGGTTGTGTATGTACTGTATGTGTCTGCAATGGTTTTTAAAGTACACACATACTGTAAATGTGTGTGTGTGTGTGTGTGTGTGTGTCATAGGCACGCTACAGTATATGGCTCCAGAGATTATTGATAAGGGTCCTAGGGGTTATGGGGCCCCAGCAGACATCTGGTCTCTGGGCTGTACCATCATCGAGATGGCAACAGGAAAACCTCCATTCCATGAGCTGGGAGAACCACAGGCTGCCATGTTTAAGGTCTGTTTGTTATATTATCTTAATCATTTATATTTATATTTTTAATAACAGTGTGGCTCTTAATCATGTCTATATATTCCACAACAGTAGGTCTTAATCATGTCTAATGTATATATTCCACAACAGTAGGTCTTAATCATATCTATAGTATATATTCCATAACAGTGGATCTTAGTCATGTCTATACGTATATTGCATTCTAGGTGGGTATGTTCAAGATTCACCCAGAGATTCCAGAGTCTCTGTCGCTGGAGGCCAAGGCGTTCATCTTGCGATGCTTCGAGCCAGACCCTCACAAGCGAGCCACCGCCTCAGACCTGCTGCGAGACAACTTTGTACGGCACAACACCAAAGCCAAAAAGAGCAAAATTGCATTCAAACCTTCAGGTGTGTGAGTGAGACTTTATATGACCAACTAAGCTGTCTATTGAAAACACTGTTTGGAAGGACAGTTGTAAAGACAGTCAGCAAGATAATTGTAGCTAAACTAATACACTTTTTGTCAAATTCAACAAATATCTCCTCACATTTCACTAGCCGTTCTCTGTGCATGCTGAAAAAAGAATATGATACTTCTAAACAGCGCTGGCTCTGTAAATACGAACATAAAAAAGTACCAGACTTCTAACCAGCCCTGGCTCTGTAAATACAAACATAAAAAAAGCACTACGCTTTATATTACAATGCGTTTCGATGTGTGGGGTGGTGCCACAGAGGGCCGCAGAGGGATATTGTTTTGATTTTAGCTTGAAGTTAGCAAACGTTCTCGAGAATGACTAACCCTGACTTTAATAGCTCTTTTGGAAATTTCATACAGAAATGTCACCAAAAAAATGTACGTAAACCAAGAAAAAGGATCAAATTAATCTCTCAGGGTGCCTATACATCTGTTCAACTGGAAACTGGAAGGTTTAAGTAACTGAATTGTGTTGACTCTATTTTTTATTCCTTTCTGCTCTCTGGAAACAATGTTTCAGTGTGGCAAGGTTAGTATTACAATATATTCTCTAAGTAAATAAATGTGTCCGTGTGTTTTGTGAATTCTAGGACAAATACTTTTTATGAAAACAGATTTTTAAAATGCCAGGCATACAAATGTGTTATATGTGAGTGTGTGTGTTATACACATCTTTGTGTTTTTCTGTGCATTTAGACTACATCCGCAGTGTGTCGTTGCCGGTGCAGTTGCAGGGCGAGGCCACCGGGAGCAGCAGCAGCGAGCACGGGTCAGTAAGTCCAGACTGTGACTCCAAACACGACGTGTTCTTCCAGAAGGACTGCCCCTCCAGCTCCGAAAACCTGCTCAAACCCCCCAACGCTAACTACCTGAGGTCAGTGTGTGTGTGTGTGTGCGCGTGTGTGAGAAACAGGCAGGTGGCCCTTTACAGCCCTGGCAAATAAGATCTGAATTTACAAGCTTCATATGATTGGCTGCTTCATGTGCACTGGTCCATGCACATGCATGTGCAGACACACACACACGAATGTGGTTTAGTTGTGTTTTTGCACACACACCGTAGCCAGGAGCAGCTTGTATCCGCAAAGTTATAAATCATTGTGTGTGCGCATGTGTGTGTGTGTGTATACATGTGTGTATGCGTGCGTGTTTGTACCTGGTCTAACGGTGAACAACTTACTTTGTTAAGCTCCTGATACATGTATGGAAAAGTAATCAATGTAATCTATTCATGTAAGGTATTGTGTTCACGTGTGTATACAGTGTGTATGAAATGTTTTTGTGTGTGCGTGTTAGTGTACCGGACGATGGCTCCGCCTCAGAGGACCGCAGTGCTCCCCCCTCCCCCGAGGACGGGGGTCTGTTCTTGCTGAAGAAGGACAGCGAGAGACGAGCCATTCTCTTCAAAGTCCTCAATGAAGACCAGGACAAGGTCATCTCCAACCTGCTGGAGAACCACATCCAGGTGTGTGTGTGTGTGGGAGTGCGTGAGTGTTAAACTTTGAAACCTTCGGTCCAATTCATACCCGAAGTGTAATGTGTATATCTTGACAGGAGGAGGCAGTGTGGTTACTGCATGTGTGTGCAAACAGTATGGTGTCTTGACATTTGAGACGTTAGTTCCTCTCAGTCATGGTAAACAATGTCTTCTGTTCATATATTATGAATATGTACATACACAGTAAAAAAAAAAAGAAAAAAAAAAGGTGCCAACTGGAACTGAAAATGGTTCTTCAGAGTGATGCCATAGAAGAACCATTTTTGGTTCCATGA
>JAODTR010004220.1:0-12215 GCA_025399935.1 Amblyopsis rosae | reverse complement strand
CTCATGCAAGGTACCTCGCAGTGCCGCACGGCCTCGGAAAATCTGCCAAAGCACCTCGGACAAAAAGAATCAGCAGAACTGTACCTACTGTATCTAAACACACATGCGCTAGGGATGGGCACGGGTACTCGAGTACTCGAGTACTCATCTGTGACAGCAATGCTCGAACATTTTCATGATCGACAATGAAAAAATAAATGTGTGAATTAATTAAACTAATCTCTCATCTTAATTAAATAGGCTACGTAACATAATGTCACATTTTACTGCAATGATCTACCAGGTAGTCCGGAACCAAACAACTCAACATCGCCGTAGGTTTGATTGATGCAGTCTGACCAAACAGAAAGCTGATTTGTTCCTATATGCCATTTGGTCCGTCAAACATTACTTTCCGCCTGTCATCCCACATCTCAGTTAAACTTTCAATTGAATCGTAACTTTATGGCTGCGTTTTAAAGTAATACACATAACGTCGTTTTAATTCCCCGGCTGCGGGGACAATATACGGTAGGGCCGTCCCGAATACCATTTTACAGGTTTCGAATACTTGATGGTATTTTCCAACGAGAATTCGTATACATTTCTAAAAAAAAAAACATTAAAAATACTCAACTATAATTAAGAAGTATAACAGAAGTAATCTTCGATTCTTAGCTTCAGTGAGCACACATGTAAACAAAGCAATGCGCTCAAAATGGCCACTTTGACTGACATGTCAATTGATCCAGTCAGAACTGTCAAATACCTCCTGTATTACCTAATAAGAGTGTGTGTTGAATGAATAGCCTCGCTCTCTTCTTACGAAAAGAGCCAATTGCAATCAATTGTGTTGATGACACAGTGTAGGGCAGGCAATTACCTTTCAACATGTTGGCTTATATGGAGACAGAAGGGAATAATGGGAAAACATGCATGCATAATGTGAAAAAATCTATAATCAAATCCCAATATTTAAATCGAATACATGCCCAACGAACGCATACCCGAATAATCGAATATTTGGGGCCAGCCCTACTATACAGTATCTTAGTATTTTTGTAGATGCTTAGTGGATTTTATGACCAAGAAATATACGTGCCAGTCCCCCCCATGTGACTCAGTATCTGCTCTCTCACTGGCTACTCTGAAGATAGGTGCATGTTTGTAGGCTGACATATGTGAGCTTTCTCTAGTGTCTCCGCCCCTCAGGCCAAGTGCAGGCATGGAGTGAGAGATGAACAAATCCAAAAAGTAATGAATAAACGCATAATATAACTGTATCGATATAAACGACATAGTCTAATTGTATATCTCTTTTGAAAAAATTCCAATATAAATGAAATCCGGTAAAACCGGTATATCGCCCAGCCCTATCACACACGCGCACACACACACACACACACACACACTAGGGATATGAATAAATGACTCACACTCTTTCTCTCTGCCAAAAACCTTCAATTATGAATCGGCTGTTCCTCCTTCCTCAATGACTATATATAGCCAGATGACGGCATTCTATCAAAACACACAGAGAGAGTGGTTGAGCGAGAGAGAGAGAGAGAGAGAGAGAGAGAGAGAGAGAGAGAGAGAGAGAGAGAGAGAGAAAGAGAGAGCGCTATATGCTCCCTTCTTGTCTTGTGCACATATGCGTGTGTGTGTGTGTGTGTGTGTGTGTCTTGTATGTCATACACAGAGGAGAGCGCCCAAACAGCAATGCTTTGCCGCTTTCCACGTACATCACCAGCTGTTGCACACATGCATACGTGCAAACACAAAATATGTGCACGTCAGTGCGTCACCACCACCTTCTTCCTCCATTATTCCCTGAAATACCTGTCACGCTCGTGCACGCACGCACACACACACACACACATACACACACACGCAAACATACAAGCATGCCAGCTTGTGCTGACAGCACAGCCTGTCTGTTTTTCACTGATACACTTTTGCTAAGCCCCCCCTCTCTTTCTCTCTCTCTCTCCCTCTCTCTCTCCGCAACCTTTTCTTCAGCCTAGCCTGTCAATTATCTATCCAGTGAGAGAGAGAGAGAGAGAGAGAGAGAGAGAGAGAGAGAGAGAGAGAGAGAGAGAGAGAAAGTGAGACCATCCCTGGGGCAGAGAGAGACGAGTAAGAAAACAAGTGGAAAGTAATAATGAAAAGGGGGGGGCTATAGCAGATGAGGGACAGAAGGGAAGGAACACTGATGAAAAGGAGAGAGATGAAGGCTGGGAGGAGAGAAGGAAAGTAGGTTAGTGGCTAGTAGTTAGAGCCACATGGACAGGAAGGTGTTCGTTCACAACACACACACACACACACCCTACAGTAAACTAGTGTACACATGCCAGTATAGTTCAGACCAGCTGCTCCTCTGTAAGAAGCCAGCCTTCCTATTAATAAAACCAAGCATGTTTGGGGGCCATGCATATATGGACACGCTTATTAGCCAGCATTATGATGCCTGACTCATCGTACTGTGCTTACTGTTCAGTGTTCAGTTGCTTTAATATGCCTCGGTTCACCAACACAGGTGTTTCTATTTTTTTATTTGGCTCGATAAACTTTTTCTCTTATAGGCGGAGCTGGGATAAGCAAACTCAGCCAATCACAAAAGATGGTTGTCCCGCCCTAACAGATGCAACCAAACTGACACAGGCAAATCAGGGAGGGTCACTCAAGGAGGGTTTGGACACGCCCACACACAAATTTGAGAAGAGGTCAATGGCTGAAAATGTCTATCCAACTTTTATTCATTTGCCGCCATGGTAAATAGTTGAGCAGGTGTACACGCACATGGCTTTGCATTTGCAAGGATTTGTCAGAGCGCTTCAGTTCCACATAAAATGCAATTAGATAGTACACGCTGGTGGATAGCTCCATTTGAACTCTTCCTGTCTAGTATATAATATGTATCTAGATTAAATATATATTCTGCTTGAGGGAGGCTATCACACATAGTGGTTTAGGTTTGCTGACGAAAACGGTGCGAAAACGACCACATGGTTCATCCACTCAACTGCCAAGTGTTTTTTAAAGGGTATGCCCTTTACAAACAGTTTCAATGCACGGCTCCCCTAACAATCTATCTGGCATGTCAGGTTATGATCAGCATGCACTGGGACTTAAACTAGGACTAAGAGTTCTAAAACATGAACAGCTATAAAACTACAGCCATTACCTTCACATCAATGCAGCCCTGGGAACATTGACTTCTGGTTTCCGCATTTTATCACATTACAGTATCTCAGAGGTTCCGGCACCATTTTGGTGAGGATTCAGGATCCATCTATAATATCTCTGACAACATAAAAATAAATAATGTTTTCCCATTACCTCAAAACACTCCTAATTTGCTCTGTAATGTACAACGTAGACAGGAAAAAAATATCTAGAAGGCAGGGTTTTGAAGCATTGGAATTTGAACGCTGAAGGCACGTTTTTTTAATTGTTTAATAACTAATTTGCAGATTACAATTGAATCCGATTGGATTGCAGTGGAGAGTGACACAACTATGGCTTAAATACTATGGCTTAAACACAGCAGTCGAGATTCACTGCAGTGTTTTGCGGTGATGATGATGATGATGATGATGATGATTATGATGAAATGTTTGTCACGAGAGCCCTCACTGATTAGAGGTTGGGATATGGTGGTGCTGCTTGTAAAATAAGCCAGACTCACATCTTGACCAGACGGCAGCATCCTATGTGCCATGTGTTTGCTTGTTTCACACTTTTATTTGGATTCAAAACACAAATTGCACATATCTCTATCTTTTGGAAGTGTCAGCAAATCTGTACTTTATTATTTCAAACTTTTGTTGATCTTTAAAGCTATGCATGTCTCAAATTTGCCAAGCATATACACAACCAACCCACTGTTGGAAGTCTCCACCCACCAAGGATTGGGGAAATGGTTGAGTTTGTGTATCTCTGCAATAGTGGCCAGCAAGCTTAATCCATGATGTAGGCATTCTGGCTACATTGGTATTTTAATGCTCACAGCCAGTAGCAAAATTCAAATGCAATATCCTATTGTAAGACAACAAAGTCTGTCTTTACCACTGCTTACTTTATACATGATCATGATTGAAAGCTGCTACATTATTTAGAAATAATGCTGACGGCACAGTATTTAACCATGTTGCCAAGCAAATGGTATTGACTAGAGTCCTATGTAGCCTCTCATGGCGTGGATAAGTGTCAGTCAGTGTGTGGCTTCTGCTTATTGTATCTGGGTTTTGTTTCCGTCTGTAGCTGGCCTCATCAACAAGGCCCGGGTATTATACAGTTTTTAATCTATTGTTTTATTGTTACCTAGTCACACCTAGTCACTAGTCACACCTATGTGTAATAACTAACTACTTTGTAATAAAGCCCTTTCTGATTCTGATATATGGCATATGTTACATCTCGACCAGACACTGACACTACTGTTCAAAGGTCTGTCACAACATCGATCCAACTTTTAGTGTAAATGCTAAATTTACAAAACATACCTACAATTAACTTGATCTCGACTTCTCAAAGTCTTGGTCTTGTCTCGGACTTGAGACACTCTGGTCTTGGTCAATACTTGGTCTCAGATTAGGCGGCCTCGACTACAACACTGGTTTGTGTGTGTGTGTGTGTGTGTGTGTGTGTGTGTGTGTGTGTGTGTGTGTGTGTGTGCCACAGGTAGTGCAGGTGTTCATGCATGTGACTGGGAGTAGCTGCAGAATGTGAGCCAGCAGCAAACACATTGAAAACAACAACTAAATCAATCCATCTCCAGCTGCCTCAGTCAACTCTCTCTTTCTGACTCTCCCCCCATTTCCTTCACACTCTGCATCCAAACGCCCCAAATAGTTCTTCCCTGCATCAATGTGCACACACGCACACAGTGGTGCAGTGGGTAGAGCAGGGCGACAGGTGATCGGTCGCTGGTTCCAACCCTGCTAACTCCTCACCTCATCAAGTGTCGAGGTGTCACTGAGCAAGACACTGCCCCCAGTGGTTAGATGGTGGCTTTGCACGGCCGACGCCACCATCGGTGTATGAATGTGTGTGTGAGTGGGTGAATGTGAGGCAATCCTGTACAGCGGTTTGAGTGGCCTTGTTGGAAAGCCGCTACATAAATAGTCCATTTACCATTTACCACATGCACACACATCCAAACAAAACTGTCATCACAAAAGTCAGAATGCCAAGCTACGAGTGAAAGTGTGTTTGTGTGTGTGTGTGCGTGTGTGTGTGTGTGTGTGTGCGTGTGTATTCCAGCTGTAGTGCGACTGGCCAACCCTGAGTGTTCTGATTTCCACCACTTTGTGTTAAATGATTTATACCCAGACAGGCAAATTGCCTGCCTCTCTCTCTCTCTCTCTTTCTTTTTTGTAGCTGCTATCATTTTGACTTAAATTTCTTTAAGGTTTTTCTTTCTTTCTTGTAGCTGCCATCATTTTGACTTCATAATATACTCATCTTCTTCATTCTCTCTTCTGAACACAGTGGATTTGCTCACCCACCCCACTCTCTCTGTCTGTCTCTTGCTTCTTTAGCAGATGCATGCTCGCTTTATATTGCACGCACATGCACATGCACACACGAGACAAGCAAGACACATAATGGTTGAACCTTCTAACTGGCAGCTCCCTGCATCTAATAGGGAACATGGGGGCGGGCGGTGGGTTCAGAGAAAAGTACTTTTTAATGCAGTCTATTTATAGACCGCTTCTGTTTGTGTGTGTGTCTTCTTAAAGGAGGAAGAATTAGGAACAAAGTGATGCAGACTGCTGACCTATAGACCTCAATTCATGTGCAAGCAAAATAATAATCTTTCACACACACACACACACACACACACACACACACACACATGCAGAAACACATTCACAGATTGTTACCTGTCAAATTACACTGATCAGGCTGCTACACCACAAAATAACACAAAATAACAAATAACATATTGAAGCAGAAATGTATACTAATATTGTAATATGATTATTGCATAGTTGCATACAGTTTCATCTTTGATGACCGTTTGGATATCCTGACTAAAGCCCGGGACACATGGCAAGAGATTTGTTAGTCGCCTAACGCTTTATAGCTGAAAATGTGTGGCTTGTTTACATTCTAGGCTTTAGTTAGGTATCCCTCTCGTAAATTTTCCACCCGAAATGTTTCAGTCAGTCTGTCAGTCAACGATATCCTTAGCTGCCACTGATGGTCGCCTCAATCGCGTGGCCTAAAGTTGAAATTAGTTTAACTCGCTACCCGGACATTTTGTGTCTCCAAATATTATTTTGCCTATCGGCGTCAAGTCACTGAATATCATTGTCGTTCCATTGTCTCTCATCGCTACATTGCTGCAGTGTGTCTGGGGCCCTGTACAATAGTCTCATAGAGCCAGCCTTTACTTTGCTTAAAGTCTGGTACAGAGCACTGGCTAACTGCGTCAAGTCCCACTTATTTGACAGGAGAGGTATTTTGATTGCCAAGCATGACGACCAACTACATAACCCAATGACCAAGTCAGACGTTAAACAAGGCCTGTCACAATAACAATTTTTGCTGGGCCATATATTGTCCCAGAAATAATTGCGATAAACGATATTATTGTCAGAATCATATAAACAATGTTGTTCCGATATTGTCATGTGACATCAATTGTTCATTTTGGCTGGTTAATAAACCAATTTAACTGCTAATAGGTAATGCTTCAAATGTAGAGGAAAGGCATTCATCAAATTTGAATACAAGTTAGAACAGATCATGCAGAACATAAGAAATAAAGAATATTGGTATTGCATAAAATACAGCTGGATATACTATATCAGAATGTCTAAGATTGGTTTTGTATTGTGTCAGGGAGAGCTCCAGCAGTTCCAGTCCTCAGTCATCAAAGTATTGCCTGTGAAGCATTAGGGTCACAAACATGATTAGATATTTTTACAGAAAAGAGTTGTGTTATTCTCAAAGATGATTAGCTATGTGTAAACTTGTTTTAAAAGTATATTTCTAAAACAAGCTAATTCTGAGAGATATTAATCTGCTGCACAGTTTGTTTGACTTCATTCACTCAAATAAACTAAGTGCGTAATATATTTGCATTTTGAGTGTGAATCTATTATGCAATTTATATCACGTTATTGTCCATTCACATGGGCATTTCTCTTGCATTAAATGCTCCAATCATTATTTGTAGACTACTCGCTGTATTCTTTAGCATGAATATCTAAGATACAGTACAGTCTTCTCACAAGCTCTTATAGCTACAAAATACAGCAAATAGTAAAGTATTAAACTAACGATCATCCATTCTTAACAGCGATAACTGTTTATTTGTGTTCCATTTTAACACAACTAAGTACATTTATATATTTTGCAATTATCTTAACATTGAATTCTATTATTTCTAAAAGAATAGTTAGCATACTTTCCAAAATAACACACTTAGTAAACACTTAGTATAGTATAAATAAAATATGCTAAGTATAATAAAGAAAAGCACAACTTAAGTATATTTATTTTTCACCTGGGTGGGCATATTACTATAGGCTACATATTCACTCAAACTTCACTTCCTTGTGAAATTAGCGCTTGTTTGAAAATGATTTTCAATTAACTTATTCAAATGCTGTTTTATACCATGTATTTAACTAAATGTATTACACATAGGACTTTTAACCATAGCCTACACATTTTACAGATGTACAAGACCTGTAAATAGCCAGCGTCCTGTTGTTAAGTTTACCAACAAATTTGTCATTGTCGGTTCAAACGTCCAACTTGGTAATTGAGTTATGTAGTTAGTCACTGTGCATGTCAATCAAAAAACCTCGCTTGTCAAGTAGGCGGGTACTGACTCAGTTAGCCAGCACTGTGTCACAAACTTTACATTTGTAAAGGCGGGCTCTGTGAGACTATGCTTACAGGGCTATACTGCATGTATCAGACGTTCAGCACAGAGTTGCTTATGTGATGTACTGCTACTGGACGGAAGAGGCTGAGACTACCTTTACCCTAATAGAAGATTTTCTAAAACGACTTTTCAGTATTTTAACCAATAGTAATTCATGTTCAGCCAGGTGAGATTGAATATTTGTTATAAACATCTAGAGTAAAGGAAATATTTTTCTTTAACATAACTAGAAATATTAGTGATATTCATTTTTAGTAGCCTTCAGTCTTCATAGCAATATGGGGGAAAATATTGAGTAGGCCTATAGTATGAGTGTGCATGTAGCCATTGAAGACTAACACTGGGCTGATGTTAAGTGCCGTCCATGTATTTACCACCAGACAGCTGCAAGATAGAGAAAAGCCAATAAATAATTTAGAATCTGCAGCACAGATCACTGACTCAACATCTACTGTAAGAAAGTATAGGTCTCCAGTCCAGGAAATCAATGGTACGTGTGGTTTAGTGGCTATCATAGCATGCTATGCTGACAAGGGTTAGTTAAATAAAGATAATTCCTGCTGACCTCTGGGGCACATAAAGCAGTGCTAGGATATTATGGGCATAGAAGACGCGATATTGACACCTATATTTCAACAATTCAGGGCCACATATACACAAGGCAGGTGTAGCCACAGAATTAGGACACAACAACTGCACACATTCATAGATACCTTCAAAGACACACACAGACACACTCAAATATACACACATTGCAGAAATACACCTGTATTGTATTTCATAAAGAGCTTAGTGTGACTATAGATAGCTGGAGAATGCATTGATTTCCTCTCCATTTACAATGGCAGAGGGAGGTCCGCATTATATTGGACATTGGTGACGCATACAACACCATGTGTTTGTGTGTGTGTGTGTGTGTGTGCGTGTGCGTTTGTGTGTGATCCAAAAACCTACTTCTAATGTGCACATAATGTTCACACAACTAAACAGCATACATGAAAGCACATAGCCTTCACAATTACAGGCTCAGAAAAGAACACAAACACACTCATACACACTTGCACTCACACTATGACCTATAGTTTACGGTAAGTGCATGACATCAGATATGAGACTGATGGGGTCACCGGGGAGTTTAGGTCAAAGGTCAGGTGGATAGTTGATCTGGGACAGGACGGATAAATCAATTTTAACACATCTTCCCCAAGAAACAACACTGATGGGTGCAATGAATCCTCAAATAATAATAAATTAAATGTTAATTAAATGTTCATAATATTAACTTTAAAGGTGCTCAGTGTATTACATTACCATACAGCATTACAGCATTTCAACAGAATATTGTGGCGTCGTAAAAAACTGAAGATCACGGCAAGAAAATCACAATTCAACCAAATTGCTAAAACACTGAGAGCCAAAAACACTGCTATTTTTTAGTATTCCCATGCCATATCGACAAGAAAACAGCAACAATCAGCCAAACATTATCAACGCCATATGGAACGGTATTTTATAATAGCGAAATAATAACCGACAAAGCAACTAAACATATGTGATACCCCAACACAACTGTAAACAATCAACACAATCACATACTGGCGAGAAGAACGGATTTGAATTGTCCAACAAGGTCATTATGCCCCTTTGTCAGTTATAGTGGTTTGCTCAGCAGTCCATTAGACACTTGCAGTGGTACGCGTGTTGGGGAATATAGCGATTGGGCTGTAACTACGTCTTGTACACAAACTAGGCTATAGTTTCACTAAAAACATGTTGGTGTAATTAACAGATTCACGTAATAAAACAAATCCTATGGGCCCAGCACTCGTGGGAGGAACCCTGGGGGTCGGGTGTGCATGGGTGGCAGTGAAAGTCAGGGGCTTCAACGGACCAGACCCGGGCAGCAGAAGCTGGCTCTGGGGACGTGGAACGTCACCTCGCTGTGGGGGAAGGAGCCAGAACTTGTGCGGGAGGTGGAGCGCTACCATTTAGATCTGTTTTGGTTCTGGAACCGTTCCCCTGGATAGGGGATGGAATCTTTAACTCTGGGGTTGCCCAGGGTGTGAGGCGCCGGGCGGGTGTGGGGATACTCACAAGCCCCCGGCTGAGCGCCGCTACTGGGGTTCCAGTAGGGGACTCCATAGTTCTACTGGGAGATTTCATCGTGCACCTGGGCAATGATGGAGATACCTGGAGAGGAGTGATTGGGAGGAACGGCCTCCCGGATCTAAACCCTAGCGGGTGTTTGTTGTTAGATTTCTGTGCTAGTCATGGATTGTCTGTAACAAACACCCTCTTCGAACATAAGGATGCTCATACATGTACGTGGTACCAGAGCACCCTCGGCCGAAGGTCGATGATCACACATTTCTTCTTCTGGTGTTGGCTACTGCCTGTAAGCTAGTCTCACCTTGCCACTTGAGGTACAAAGTGGTATTACAAAATTAAGAGGCTGTCTGGGCTGGAATTGTCTGTTTATTTAAGAAAATATCTCCACAACGCAGTACATAAAAGTCTTTGACATATCATCAAAAATGATATTTCTTATACCTCTCTTCATAATATTTTTGGAATTTTTAAACTAAACATATTACACATAACACCTTCAAATGTAAAGTTAGCAATTCTGGAAGAAGATTGCTGATGTTAAAACTCAACATCAAACAGAAACACCTCTAGAGGTGTTTTTGTTTTAATTGAGTTCAAATATCAACAAGTTTTCTCCAGAATGACATACCCATCTGATGCTAGTTAGTGGACATTCAGTGAATGTGTTGGAAGGTGTGTTGGTGTTAAATGTGGGTTCATTGTAAAGTATGTAACTATGACTTCAGACCAAAGTATGACTTAAGTCTGAAAAACAAGTTATTGCTACTATTAGCATATTGCTACTGTAAGGTGTTTTGCTCAATGGAATTGTGACAGGATTTGTAATACTATATCTAATTAGACAGCTATATAGCTGTGCACTGTATCAAAATGTAAAAGGAAAAGTTATTCATATGTACTCCCATGGGTCCATCGCGGGTTCAAAACTAAATAAAGCCGTAGGTCGTAAATCCACTGAGACTCATAAATCTGGTGAAACAAGCCACTAAAGGTATCTAAATCTCAGTCTACTGAAAGATCACTCAGTTAAATTGTAAATCCACTGATCCAACCACACAAAGAAATCTGGCAACTGATCTCATAGTTGATGATTATAATCAATCATGTACATACAGTATTATCAAATATCATTAATTTAATGAGATTAAATTATTGAGATTGAGATTCAATTAATTAATTCACACATTTATTTGTGCATTATCGTAATCAATCATGAAACGTATGATCGAGCATTTGACAGAGACGAGCATCCGTGCCCAGCCCTATTAACTACATGCTAAATTACATTTACTTGACTTTATAGAACATTTGACATACATTATGATTGTTCATTAACATATCCTCCAGAAGGTACCAATCCTATTATAATGTTAATGAAGAACATGAATATGCCCCATTATGACTATTGCTTGTCCAATGCTTCAACTTGCAAATGGGGAGTGTACCCAAGTCTATTTTCCACCATGCATATTTGTAATACATTTGCTTCCATAATGCAAACATTAACAAAGAAGGGAAAGATATTGTTTGTCAAATCACAGGATGTAACCCATTCTGTGTCTCAATGAAACATCGACCTGGCAGTGTTGTGGTTTCCTGTACATAGTAGTGCTTCCTACAATGGACAAGGCAATACTGCTTTGGGGATTAAACACCTTGGAAACAATCACTAATCCCCTGATAGGCCCATTATAGTAACAGCCAGATACTAGAGATAGTGTAGTGTGAAAGGTGAACAAGAGACCTACAAGAGGAGTACAGGTAGAGGACACAAGGATGAAAATTCAGGAGATATGTGGCTCTAAGAAAGAGGGCAAGAGTACAGAAGCCCTAAAGTCAATCAATCAACTTACATTTTATTTGGACTCTTTTATCACCGAGATAATTCATTCGTTATCATGAGAAAATTCTGCATTAATTTTGATCATGCATCAACACCCTCAAAAATAATATTGTTTTAATATGAAAGGGAAACATCAAAGATTAAAATGTAATTGATTAGTAGCTCAGTCCAGTGAATTATATGTAGTACAATAGTGCAGTGGGATAAAATCTGTGCTTTGGAATTACAGCGCTTTGATAATATGTGATCGAATCTCACTAAAAATATATTATTTTCCAAGATTATATATGTTCTTAATTCTAATTAAAGGGATAGTCAAGGGAAATCAGTCATTTTAGTCTTAGCATGTCATTAAAGGATGTAGAGGCTTAATATAAA
>JAODTR010004216.1:0-12217 GCA_025399935.1 Amblyopsis rosae | reverse complement strand
TGGGGTCCCTTGCTGAAGCTGCTGCCCCCGCGACCCGACTCCGGATAAGCGGGAGAAGATGGATGGATGGATGGTTTGGGTGACATAATGGTACAAACATCGTTTCTCTCTAGAAAAGTGATACCTGCTTTAATATCACAGAAAGTAGGCAAATTAAGATTAATGGTCAAATGTAGACCTGTTTCAAATTCCTACTAGCTAGGCCTATACAAAAGCACAACTTTATTTGACCATTCCAATAAAGATTAGGACATTTTAGGTCATTCTTATGTGAATGTGATACATTTTAAGAATTAAAACATTTCAATTGTTATCTCCACCAATGCAAACTGTAAATGTGGGGAGAGCTAGCTGCTTAACACCTTATCTCTGAATTCCTAATAGTAATACTGTAACTGGGACGTGCGCATAGTTAATTGCCTTAGACCGTACGTTAACATGTTAGTCTTTCATGGCAAACAAAACTGATGAACTGAACTAACTAGCGACGATTTGGCAGTGTCACCTTATAACAATAATGTACTCTCGATAAATATGCTTTATGCAAATCAGATGCCATGAAAAGTACGTAGATTAACATAATGTCGTTGTGAGGAAGAAAACGGCTTGCCTCCTGCGATTATGACTGTAAAGCTTCTGATCGCAACCTGAATACTTACTGGCAATGGTGGTGTCCATGTCCGAGGTACTGCCCTGATTATCTGAACGTGATGTTAACATGTCCATTTCATTTTTATTTTCCATCTTGAAGTGTTTACTTGGGCTGAAATTGGTAACGCAGTGTCAAGGTTAGATATTGCCAATTTGGTACCTCGCGTCACCAACAGTAGTACCGGTAGGGTTAACCCAACCTAGGCCACAATACAGACCAAACACTAGCCTATGCCTCTTTGAGCATCATTATATATAACTGGTTAAGTGTGAAATGGATGGTAAACTCCGAGTTTGCATACGACAGAGCTAATCTAATCTATTTGAATAAATGCATTAAGCATAGCAGATTGCTGTGTACGAAAACGGCCTACCTTTGAGAACAACAATGCTGCAGCTAAACGCTAGCGTCAGTAGCAGTTAGCTGGCTTGACGTGCGCATGCGCCAAGTACAATATTGAAAAAAATGTTTTTGATAACTTATGGTATTACACTTGATCGGTTTTTCTCTATATACATTTAACGTTATGTTAAGCATTATTACTTATGTATTAGACCTGTTTTATATATTAATGGAAAACATAAAAAAACAAAGGTACAATGTTGGTTTAATTCAAGTTTTCACATTGTAGGTTTTTTTGTACAAATTGGGTGTATTTTATTGTACAAGACCTTCCAAGTTCATGAATAATTTATCAACTCAAAGCATGTTCTTTTTTCCCTAGTTTCATTCACTTGTAATTACCAAATTGGACAGTTGTATTTTAATTGTATCACGTTTTGTCTAATAAAGAAAATATAGGCAAAATCAAACTTAATTTTATTAAAAAATTTATTTCACAACAATGTCAGCAATATTATGAGGAAGAAAACGACTTGCCCCGCTTGTATTAATAATGAAAGCCACATAAAAAATAAAATAAAAGTTCTACAAAATGACTATGCCAACTGTAATATTTTTAAGTACTGTAATTCCTCGGGAATAAATTGAGAATCTTAATTGTTACTTCTGTGACTGACAGACTGTTTACACCCAGAGACCTTTGTATGCACCCAGTGATATTTGTACAATGTAAGCAACACACACACACACACGCACGCACACACACACACAATTCTTGATCAGTATTTAGAGAAATAAAAATGTCACACTGTATGGTCTACCTTTAGAAAAAACTGTGCCAAGCATACAGACAGCAGACATGCAGACTGCACTCGTGAAGGCACAAAGACACACAAATACAGTTCCAATAGTTTACATAAAACTGCTAATCTAATCCTGTACTTAATGGAAAAGGAATTTAATGTAGTAGAACCTCACTATTTTCAGTAAAATGTTGTTTAAACAAACTACTGTACTAAAAAATTTGCTATAAAAAAATAACGAAAAAATGAAATAGAAAACACACCAGTCTGAAAATGTAGTGCATGCATGTTTACACATCTTATTCCAAAACCATGCACAGTCTAAATTCCCTATAGAATTTTATTAGTTGTGCATAACCACATGTTTACTTGAATATAATTTTGACAGTTAGGCCTAATATCTTGTCAGAGATTCATTCAAATGAGGCTCTACCAGACAGAAGTGGACAAAAATGGGCAAGAAGAAAACAAAAGTTTTAAAAAGTGAAATGTTTGTTGGCATCTTTCAAATCTCTCCTTGAGCATGTTGCAAATAATGCATTTGTAGATCCAATTCCCCAGGAAGCGTGCACCCGCAAATCATGCATTGCAGAAGCCGCTCTGGGGCAAATGACAAACGGCCTTCGAGTTTGTGAGCATCTGGACGCGGGGCGATCCGAGGTAGAGGCAGAGCCTGTGGCATGTGTGCCATCTTGCCCATGACGGCCTGTGGTGTGAAAAATATGTTTGGAGCTCTTGGAAGTCCACCAACTGCTACAGTATGAAGAGGATGGGGTCCAGGCAAAGCAAGAGAGGCCAGTGGAGCAAGTGGGGGTGAGAAGAAAGGGGGAGGAGGCTGATTTATAATTATCTGAGCGCCGTGAGTTACCATTGGTTGATGCTGCAGCTCCTGACCACTTCCTGCTTTGAGTCGTCTGCTGAGCAGTGCTCTTGGACCAAGGGGATTTGTGTGGAAACCCCAGGTCCCTATCCCATGTGGAATACGGGGGGCGTTGTACTGAATGGATATCGGAACGTGTTGAGGGGACGACTGGTTTTGGACATTGGACCAGCCAGATATTGTCTGCTTGCGATGCATGGGGAAGTCTTGACTACCACCTAAGTTATCAGTCTTTGGAATGCCTGGGTGGGTCTGGAAGTCCCACAAGGTGCTGCCTAACCCATGAGATACAGGGATTAAACTTGACATAGCACTACTTTGGTCTATTTGAGCTGGGGCAGATGTACCTGCTATGTCCGGAGCCCAGTGCGTGGGCTCACATCCATTCCATTGCTTTTCTGACAGACTAACAGTCGAGTCGATAATTTGAGGTGTATTAAAGTCCCACGCCTCATCTTTTCTAAACGGAACGGATGGCTCATTGCTAGCCTTTTGCGTGGATATCGGTGCAGTCGACCATCTTGGCAGCTGAAGCTCCTGGCCAAACTTACTGGAGGAACTTGCTGATGTGTGTGCAACCGGCATTGGCCTCACACTCCAAAGAGCTGCTCCATCCATATAGTTTTGGGAAGCGTGAAGTTCGTGTTGTGAAGAGCTAGCAGAGGCTAGTGCTAATGATGTGGGTGTGCTGACCCATGTCACAGGCTGATCTTTATTCTGTTGATTTATCGGACATGGCGCGGGTGCTAAAAAAGGACTGGCAGTCACAATTGTGTTCTCATTTGTGTGGGTTGGTCCTAACACCTGAACGGAAGCACCCGATTGGTCTAAGAACGAGCTGTTAAGACAACCTGGAGTTCTCTGATTGTGTTGGCCTGACTGCGGTGGGGTGTCATACGGTGCTTGCTGTGGGGAGAAATGTGGCTGCTGAGGTAACGGAGCAGGCATTACCTCTCCACCGTCCACCCGCCACTGGATTGGAGAAGGGTGAATCTTGGGAACCCACGGCTCATTCTGCCGCTTGGCTTCGTATTCCACTTGAGCCGACACCAAGGGAGTAGGTCGTTGTGGATGAGGACCAGCCACGCCTGAGGCCCCCCCTGATCTTGACCAGCCCCACGCTAACCTAGAGCCTCGTCTTCCCCTGCTCCCTCTGCCACTCACCCTGGGGCCGACCGGATGTGAATGATACTGACTCACAACTTGGCGCTTGCGAGCATGGGTTTTCTGGTGTACGAGAAGGCTGCTGAGCCAAGAGAAAGATTTTGGACATTCTTCACAGCGATGGGGTCTCTCTCCCGTATGCGTGTTCATGTGATCACGGAGTAGATATGCTAATCCGAAGCTCTTGTCGCAGAGTTTACACTTATGAGGTTTCTCTCCGTTATGCGTCAACATGTGATGCTGCAGCTGGGCTTCGTCACTGTAACCTTTGCGGCAGTTAGTACAACGAAAGGGTTTCACCTGATGCAGCTTTTGGTGAGTCTTCATGTTCTGCAGGAAAGCAAAATCTTTGCCACAATCAGGACATTTGTAAGGCTTCTTTCCTGTGTGGATGATTATGTGCTGCTGTAGGTAGCTGCTGAATCGAAAGCTCTTGCCGCACACCTTACACTGATATGGCTTATCCTTGGAATGAATGCGCATATGCAATTCTAAAACAGAGCGGTGTCGGAAAACTTTACCACACTCAGGACATTTATACGACTTACTTCCGATGAGATCATTGCTCCACTTCCCTTGGGCAGTATTATTACTGAGTGGAACCAATTTTTGTATAGGTTTTGTCCTCAGCTTTTGTAAGTATGGACCTATAGAGTTATGCGATCTTAACATGTGTCTATAATGACTTTCCTCGTCTTGAAAAGTGCATGGACAGTTGGGGCAGGGGAAACCTTTCTCGCAGTGGTCCGTTTTATTTGCCTTAAATGTTTTTTGCCTATTCTCAAGTTTCTCATGCTCTAACTCGTGAATGAACATGTGTTCTCTGAGTTGAGCAGGCATGATAAATGTCTGTGGACAAAGGGGACAGTTGTATGCATGTTTTAGTTGAACACTTTGGTTTGTGTTTTCTTTAGCTAGTCCTTTAACATTCTCCTGCATTTGGTGCATTTTGGTTAGTTGTTCAGAAGAGGAGTTGAGGTTGGTTGCATGCAGCCTATGCTGACGCAAATGTGCCTTCATATTTTGAGCAAATGCAAATCTTTTGTCACACTCTGGGCAGCGGAACCGCTTCTGGCCTGTATGGAGATACTGATGCTGATGTAATAGGCTACTATACTTGAAGGCCTTGCCGCAGATATTACACTGGTGGGAGCGCATGTTTTCCACATGCTTACTGCGATGGTCTTCCATTACAGAGTAGTGTTTGAACACCATGCCACACTCAGGGCATTCGTACGGTTTCAAAGCAGCATGGCATCGCTGGTGACCACGAAGTTCTGCAAGGTTATTGAATCTTTGATTGCATTCTTGACACGTAAAAATACTCTCCAATGAGTGCGTCTGTATGTGCTTAGTGATAGACTGTTTAAACTGGAATTCTTGACGGCACAGGGGGCAGTGGTATGGCTTTTCTGAGATATTCTTGCAACTGTGATTCCTCAATCTATTTACTGTAGAGAAATGTTTCTCACATTCTGCACATTTAAAACAACTCTCTGTCTTCGTATATGCATCCTTCTCTTCTTTATGCTCATTTCTATGCTTGATAAGGTCGGTGCGATGCTGGAAGGTAAGGCCACATTCTTTGCAGGTGAGAGGGGTGAGATCATCCTTGTGCGTATGGAAATGACGGTGAAGGTTGAAGGTCTCCCGTCGATTGAACCTCATTCCACACTCCTTGCATTGCAGACTGCGCCTCCTTGGTTTAACTGTGTTTGCCTCATCTCCTCCTCCACCCTCTTGATCATCACAGTCATCATCTTCTGCCATATCTTCAAGCCCATCAACTTCAACCTCCACTTCAACTGCATCTTTTTCAACACCTTTCTCATCAGAAATCATCTGTATGTTTGTAACCTCTTCTGCACATGCACTGGACACAGCTACATGAAGGGTTTCTAGTTGCAGCTCAGGTTTCTTCTGGTCATTTTTGTGGTCTGAAAAAGAATAATCATGTTTAAATCTTCACTGAATGCATTAAATAAAATACCGGTCTGTATGTTAATAATTGCAATACTTAAAGTTCAATGTTCAAACTTTTATACATCTGCTTAATAAACACCTTACACAGCAGTACTGCAATTATTATTGTAGAAATAGTTACAAGGACACACGTATTGCTATAATAAAGTTATTTTATTGTAAAGCACTCTGTGACCCCTTCTTGTCTGTGAAATGTGCTACAGAAATAAACTTACTATAAGTGTTATCCTAGGCTATTTGCAATACGAATCCTCACCATCACAGGTCACTTTGAGTGTACATGTATATGCAATACATTTGCAATACATTATATGGAAATTAATAACGATAGCATGTATCTAATACTTTATAACCTATTGTTAGATCATCAGTTAATTATTCAAGTGCATATAACTGAAATTACGACATAGAATTTTTGTATTCTAAAAGTTCAGAATAATAAAAAATATATAAAAAGCGAGGTTGGTGTGTGGTGGCACTTGTGTTTACAACTAGCCTATAGTAGCTTAGGTCGGCAGTCCGTGGCAACACACTTACCTAGGTCCTAAAGGTGTATGGATATTTATGTATGCACACTCGTAGCAAATAATTAGCCTAAGTCAATTACCGTACTGGGAACTAGATATCTATACGCATATTTACGGCAGGCTACTACAGCTAACGTTAGCCTGTAGCCTAGGCCAAACTGGAAATGGTAGGTTAGCTTACCATCCTTTACACATGTTGCCTTGCATGTTTTGGAGCATTCGTCTTTACTGGATTCAGCTTTAGACAAAGGTATGGGCGGGTGATCGTTGCGGGAATGCTCGGTGTTGTGGGCCGTTTTCGCTTCTGATGTTTGCTCCTCCAGTGAACTGCCTGGTGTATGATCAGCGCCGGCCTGGGGGTTGTCACATATCCCAGGATCGCCTGCAGTGTAATCTCCATTGTTGCTACAATTGGCTTCTACGTTTTGAAGTGTTTCTCCTAATGTTTCTTCTATGATTTTATCAGTCTCTTTAGAAATGCATTCTAATTCCCACAGTTTTGGTTCTTCCTCTAAATCCCGCATTTTTTCGACAGGAGACTCCTGCAGTTTCACGGACTGCGATGGGTCTACGGCGGCCATATTTCACCCATTACCCCCTTGCCTTCCTTCTGCAAGCAACAGTACAAACCTGGTCGGTGTCCACATAGCGGCGCCGGAGCACATCACAGTAGCCTACCCGTACATGACTGCGGCCTCCGAGCGCTTGCACTGTGATAATTCGGTCAGATAAATCATCCATAATCAATAATAATTTGCCGTTGTCTTTATTAAAGTTTCGCTGATACATCTCGGTGTAATAAGAGTTCTATCAACAAAATATAAATTGTGGAAAATTGAAGATGATAAGATGATCTACGCATATTTCAATACTGCATGCAAGATAGCCCTACACTGTTGGGTGCTTACAAAAATCCTCCTTTAGTTGAGATGAACCTCTGTCCTTCTAAATCTGTAGCCTACTGCACATTAAATTAATATAATATATATTGTTCGTTGTCAATCTTAGGTTTGGGAAATGTGTATGCCTATAATGAAAAAAGCACAAGCATTGAAAAATAGCTGACTACATGTACCTTCATAATATGTGGTAGCCTAATTGCTGCAGATAACAGGTCCTCAGCAACATATAATGCATGTCAGTCTATCTACAACATTTCAGAAAGTATTGCAATTAACATTTTACATTTTGCAGCTCTACTGCAAAGCATGTACAAATGCCAACAACATGCATGTTCAGCGTCAGCACCTAAGTTGTTGACAAGGCAATAAAAGTCTGTCAGGTGAATGTGTGTGCCTTGAGACAGAAAAAACTACTCCAGAAATGTTGGTTAGGGTTAGGCCTAATCCCCCTCTTGGTTAGTAAAACATTAGGAATAATCAAAAAAAGCACAAACAATTTCAAGGCCTTAGCTATTTTCTCACACGTTTCTAATTTACTCCAGTCTATTTGCTTCAGTCTTTGTTGAAAGAAAGATTTTTTTTCTGAAATAGTTTAACCATCTGGAACAATCAAGATAATAATAGTGTATTCTTTACAATATACACCAGAAATACCAAAATGCCGAGACGGGTTTTGTGACATCTAATAAATATGCTTAAACTCAAATGTCACAATGGAGTTTTCTCATTAGCGCCGTTTTCTGCGCCTGTGATCTGCAGTTCTTCCTCGCCGTGGCTTCAGCACGGTCCCATTAAGGCCTGCAGGCACATTGGGGACGCCGTTAACACCTGCCGGTGACGCTGGAGCCGGAACCGCTGCAGGCGTCGAATTGCCTGAATGCTGAGTGAGCTGCGGCTGCTGCTGTGGTAACTGTTGCTGGGGCAACTGCGATTGTTGCAGCGGCGCCGGCGGCTCTGCCGGCTGCAGCGTGTGCTGTTGGGCCGCGTGCGACGGTTGCGCGCGGTGCTGTGGCTGCTGCGACGCCGTGTGTTGCTGTGACTCCAGCACTCCTAAAAGCCTTTGCAGGAGGACATTGTTCTGCTGGAGGCTGACGGCTAGAGCCTCTTGGGAAGCGACAAGTGTCCTCATGTCACGTCTGAAGCCTTCCCCGAACTCCCTCAAGCTGTTCTCCACCCGATCCCCCAGCTGGACGGCCGCCTCCCCTAGTCCTCGGAGCTCGTCCTCCAGCCACGAGCTGCGCGGCGGCGCCTCCGAGGCGCCCTGCTGTGCGCCGAGCGATGGCTGAGGGCTGGGCTGCGGGCTGCCGTTGAGGAAAGGTGCGCTGTACAGAGGGGACGGAGGCAGCCATCGCTCCGACGGGGGAGGCGGCCCGATGCCCAGACCCAGCCCCAGGCCTAGCTTGTCCTCCATGCAGTTCTCCACCCCGTCGCAGTCGGGATCTCCCAGGTCTCGTTCTGGCTGCGGATTGTCTTCGTCTTTCTCCAGAGCATCTCGCTCTGACCCTTCTCCTGTTCCAACTGCAGAAATACAACATGCTAAATGAGGAAGGCATTTCAAATAAGTCATGTTTAATGTCAATGCTGATGGATACCAAAAGGCAGTGGAAATTAAAGGCACGGTCAGTCGTTCTTGCCAGCATCTAGCTCAAATCTAAACAGTATCGCTCCGCGGTCCCCCCGTTGCACCACATCGCGCGTTGAAATGCATCGTAGCATTTAGCTTGCACTAGCTGACTATACCTTGAAGTGATCTAGTAGCAATATCTGCCCATGCGCTCTGAGGAGAAAATAAAAAAATAAAAAAAAGGAGGACCAGTCTCTTTGTACCTGGATCGGAGTCAGTGAAGCATGGAAAGCTGGCCTTTGGCCTGATGCTTTGCTTTGGCCTGGCACGCTGCAGCCTGGGACTTGACTGGGAACCCCGTCCGAGCATCGACTGCCCTCTGCTGGACGGCAGGTGGCGGGTGCGGTGGCGGGCATCGGCCAGCCTCCCTCCATTGCGCCGCTTCAAGTCGTCCCAGCGCTTCTTGACCTCGCGAAGCGTGCGCGGGACCCGGGACACGGCGTTGACCCTCTCCAGGATGCCCGCCCAGATGCGCTCGCGCTCCCGCCGACGGAGCCTCCCGGCGGGGCCGAACAACTCCCCCTCGCACCGCGTGACCTCCGACACCAGCACCTCTAGCTCCGCTCCACTGAAGCGGCTCTTCCTTTTACCTGCGCCGCCTGCGGCGGCCATTGCTGCTGACATACCTCTGTCTGCGCAGGAACATTGGGAGAAGGGAACAAACAGACACGCAGACAATAAGTACATTTATTTGCATAGCACACATGGGTCACAAAGTGCTTTGCAGTAAAAGCAGATAAAATGAAACAATTTTTAAAAATGTACACAGTAATAGATGCAATCAATACCTCAGTAAAAACATAGGAATACTAAAAGCAAGTGACTTGGCCAAGTATCTGTTTGAACAATATACATACTGTACATGTCAAATTCCATGAGTCTTCCTGACGAAAAAGAGGAATTTCCATTACCTATAATAATGAATGAATGAATGAATGAATGAATGAATGAATGAATGAAACAGGCCACCAGACAATGTCTGTGTAAAAGACACAGCCAGCATGGCAACGATAAACAAACAGAAAATGAATGTATCTGTATAATGTAATATAAAGATATTTCCAGTAGGCTCTACTCATGTAAACATCCAGACCAATAGTTTGATGGTTTGTTGAGACATCTCAAAGTGTAATAATACGGCGGCCAGTAATATTGTGATACATGGGAAAACTACAATTTAAACATGCTCAAAAACTAATTATTAAACTCCCGGACTTTTCACGTCTGGATTCGATGGCCAGTGGGAACCATGCTACTACATGCAGTGCTTCAGCAGTGTTCACACCAATGAAGAAATGTGGGGTTCCTTATTTTCATTATGATTAACACACATTCATGCTTACTTTGCTCAATGGACATGAGGTCATCTGAGGATATCCCAGGTGGCATTGTGTTAGGATGCACAACGACCACATTGAAGGGCAAGCCTACAGGTAGTCCGCTGTTCTGGTCACAGCTGCCTTCAGAGTCATCGTCCTCCCTGGGGAACCCATCTTCTGAGACTCCCCCTCCAAAGGGCCCCTCCGGAGACTCCACTTTGATGTGCATGGGAGGCGATTGCTCATACAGCAGCCCCCCTTCCTCATAGTACTCAGTCATGAGGCAGGTTTGGTGTACTGGAGAACTGACTGGCAGGCCACTTCACAGTTACAGAAAGCTTTTCATCCATTGATTCACGTTCAAGGTATGACTGACGTTATTGCATTGGGCATAAGTGCTCTGTTTATATTACGAAAGTGGTTCATGTATTATTAACATACAGATAGTATGGAATACCTGTAAGTGTGTAATACAGTAGATGTATAGCCTAATTAAATATGTGCTTTATTAATCTCTAATGGTCACCATACGTCAACATGTGTTATTTGTAGATATAAGACGATTATACACGATAAAAAGTGCAATGAAGAAGTGCTGAATCTAAGTTAGCCTAATTGTCAGGTGTTTTACAGTGAGGAACATTTACTTAGACGATCGTTCCCATGTAGAAAGTTAAAACTTAAAATACATCCAATACATAATTAATAAAATATCTCGTTTTATATTGTGCACCAAAGTCGACTTCTGAAATCTGTCGCATCGATGCGCATTTTCTTCTGCACTACATCCGCAATGGTTGCGCATTCCGCATACATTACGTGCTGGTCTTGTATGTAGCTAGATAGCTCGCATCTACGGGAGGCAGTTCAACTTAATTCGAGCTGCCAGCTGATATAGCAGAGAAAGAACTATTGCATGATGTTCCTTTTCTTACCTCATGGCAACTGCACATGTGAGGCAAAACAAAACAAACACACATTTGATGCAGCTGTTAGCTCATCTGCCGATACACCGAAGAAACGTCGCTTTCGTATGACGTCACGACAGGGGTATGTTCAGAGTTATAACCTGATGAAAACAGTTATCTTAAAAAAAATAGATGCTGGAACAAATTGGCGGTGAGCGTTTTTTAATTTAAATATGATGAATTATGAGAATTCATGGTGTAACTGTGTAAAGATTTTATTTTCTAGGTCTGTATCTTAAGTTTTTTTTTCATACTGTAGGATATACTGTACCGTATTATTGAAAATAGTCATGTTGGCAATTACAGATTGTATTGACAAAAGTATTTGATCCATTCCAAACTCTTACTGCAAATGACAAAACTGATCACCCAGAAAGTCTTATGTTCAAAAATGTTGTTAATATACATTTCGCAAAACGGTGCAAAATGTACGTTTTTTTAAATATCACGAGAACATTGATTTAGTAACACAATACAGTTTTACATGCTTAATTTAATTATTGAAACAAAGAGTCAATCGAACATCAATATTGGCAAGATAAATGTTTCAAAATGGCAGTTTGAAGTGTTGAATGTGCTGTAATATGCTACAGTCCTGTTTCTTACAGTAGCTCACACTGGTGTACCATGGTTCACTTCAATTAAGGCATTACTGTAGCCTAGCGTTGCTGTACGGTATTAATCTCTGTTCATTTTTTTATTTTATTTTCCCAAAGGGGCCTCTTCAACTAGCACAGACCAAAGTGTTGTAATGCAATACTATTTGAGGGGTACCATGCTTAACATTTGGATTCTTTAATCTGTTTTTCATTTATTTGTTTTGTGTGTCATATTTTTTTTTTCTGGCTTCCGTCATCTCCATAAAAAAAGTAATGTCAATACAACACAAAAATAGATTGTCAAAAAAATCACTATTTATTCTGTTTTTAAAATGTACACAACCAGTAAGTATTTTTCACAGGTTTAACTGTTCCACCCAGTAAAGCTGGTTTAGTTGGAGGCCATGGTGGTCTGGATCCAGGAGTTGTAGTTGCAGACTTTGGTGTAGACGCC